>CM060955.1:106131210-106323710 GCA_030765055.1 Mantis religiosa | reverse complement strand
GTTTCCACTATGTCGTCATCTTCCTTGGCTTGTCTTAAAATGTTTAAACCGAAAACCTAGCTGGTTTATCCGCCGTCGAATAAGCCAGCTTCCTTTGAAGAACACAGCAACTTCACACGAGTAGGACATTCCTTTCTCATATAATTATATTGTCGCGGTAACAGGCATAAACAGTTTCGGCGCAAATGGATAATAGACTGCGGATAATGTTTCACGGTAATAAAGAGCTTGATAAGCAGCGCGGCTAGTGTACACAAAGGACTTGCCGGCACAGCTGGGATTTCACGTTTGGAAGATTCTAGTGATCTCTCGATTGACGTAGAATGTTTTTTTTTTTTTTTTTTTTTTTTTTTTTTTTTTTTTTTGCTTGATAAGCAGCGCGGCTAGTGTACACAAAGGACTTGCCGGCACAGCTGGGATTTCACGTTTGGAAGATTCTAGTGATCTCTCGATTGACGTAGAATGTTTTTTTTTTTTTTTTCTCGAGAAGTTCCTCGAGTTGTGAATGAGATATAAGTGATTGTGACACGCCAGCCGGACAGTTGTTGTGTAACAAGAGTTGTGTGTAAAACGAGAGTCAGCTGTGAAGTGTTTGTTATTGTCAACGACCTTGGTGCTGTAGATTGTGATATGTGATGCAATGTTATTACGTGAGAACATTTAGAATTTCGGCAATTTGGACTTTTATTTCTACGAACCCACAAAGTCACAATACTGATGCACATGCCACCTTATAGCATCCTTTTGAAAAGCACCAAGTGAAGCTTTAAGGCTGCCTTGAGGTCTTTGCTTTCCCGGTGTACGCAGAACTACAGAGGGCGAACTTAAATCAGCTGGGCACTTTTCCTTGGTCACGATTTTCACGGTGGTCTTTCCCACATTCAAGACGTCAACAACTCTATCCAGCACCTGCCCCGTTCCTTCTCGAAGCACTCAACCAAACCTGAATTATCAGAGCCGATTTTTTTCTTACATTCTGATGAACTAGTAGCCATATTATTATAATAGCAATAATAATGTCACCCATTTGTCGGGAAGCACGACCACCTGACAGCTGAGCAGGGGACCGGAGGCATTTAGCCCACGCTTACCCATTTGTCTCGTGTTTCTAACTGAGGGAATGATTAGGGAGGTGTCTCTGGTCGCTGGCTGCCTCTTTCCCCTCCTCCCTGGCATCTGGAACATTCGGGATTATTTTCTGAACCGCGAGACTTCCAGAAACAGTGATATCCCTATATAGGGCCTGCAGTGGTCGAGTCAGTTCCGTTCTTGACGAGCAGCCGTGAGGAGCGCCGTCGTTAGCGAACGGACTGGAAGACGGTGTACGTGTATCAGAGAAGTTGTACGTAATTGTGGGCGTGGAATGGACCTGTAACAGACGAACTGTTGGATTGTAATTGTTTGCGCTAAGTAATTCTATGTAATCGGCAAGTGTTCCAACTGTAATTCGGTGGAAATAAGGAACATTTTGAGTTTGTGCAATTGGAATTTTAATTTCACGAACCCACAAAGTCACAATAATGAGACTTACAGACGCTACAAATCGGAATTCAGGCATGCGTAAAATAGTAAACAAATTTCACCAGCACAAGCAGTAGACACAACTAAAGCCACGTGGCTCACATAATGCTGATTGGCGCTAGCAGTTTTAACTTCCTGACCACGACACCGGATGTACAGACTCCCAGTACTACTACAGTCTGATTTTTAAAAGAAGATACGTGAAGGTGTTCAAGCAAGGGAAGCGAAGGTTAAGAGGGGAAGTTCGTTGCTATGGTTGCCGGATAGGTTACACTGGTGAATCACATACCCTGATAGCTCTAACCATTGTTTATGTTTCAAGTATTGAGAGGATAGAGAAAGGGGATCTGCATTACTTACTGTCTGCTGTTGGGCAACACTGCGGAACCTCACGTGGAGAAATAGATGACCTCCACATATCTTCTTTAAAGAATCAGACTGTAATAGAAGCAGTTAATGTGCGTAAAAATGTGAAAGAAATATTCTAATAGAGTGATGTTGTAAAGAATATCTTGCATGATAATGAAATTACAAGTTGGATTTCAGCGTTTTAAAGCTAATATAGTTCTATATTTTCATTCTAATAATAATTCTGACGATATATTTTCAATTACTCATTATTATATGTTGGTACTATTAACCTTCCCCTTCCACCTCCTGCAGCCACAAAACATCAAGGCCGGAGATCCAAATGTAAAGTCTGGCTTTAAGTCCCGACTAGCGTCTTTGAAGCACTTGAGCACTCAGCAAAACATTTCTCTGAAATTACCTTCTTTTGAGTTGAGTGGAATATTAAAATGTAGAAAATTCGATAGCAAAATTACTCAGTAAAATAAGTACTTCCTCTACCTGCAACAGAGATGTGCTAGAGAAAGTACAGATATTATTGTAACAACAACATGTAATCAAGAATTACTGTGAAATAGTACCTACATATTGTGTGGCTTCAGAGTTTATGGTTCAGTGCGGTTTCCCCGATTCTGTTGGAGCTTCTCGATGACACGATAGGGAATTTAACGACCACAGCTGTTGGTTGCTCTCGTAAACAGAAACTCATTTCCTGGCGGTAAAATAGGTATTGCCTTTCCTCCTCAGGAAAGTCAACATTTGTGGCTTAACACCAAAGGATTGCTTCTAACTCAAAGCTACCGATATGACCTCTTTGTATATGAGGCAATTAATGGAAGCTTTGAAATCTAAAATAGTACGTATTATGTGATGTAACAATGTACTTCTCTGCTTATTGTTCTACAAACCAGTCTTATAAAATATTATAGTGTATCCACTTTTTGTTAAATGAGCTGTTTGAAGAAATACTTTTATTAAGTATAATAATTCTTGTAAGCACAAGAGAAATAAAGCACGTTGAAGCGATAGTCAAAACTTAAAAGCCTGGCCAGCTATGTGATCTTGAAATTCCATTCTTTGTATGACTAGGACAACAAACGAACAGTTATCGCCTTGATAAACATTATGAATGCAGTGTTCAACCAACAAACAATATTTTGATGATTAAACATATCATAACAGTTTAAACTAAATTGTAAACGATATGTTTGTTTTTATTTAATCAAAATTCCTTTTACAATTCTTCTTCTACAGTTAATTTTTGTTATTTATTATTAAATAAAGATTATCCAATAAAATTATATGAAAGTATAGACCATTTCTCATGTAACTATCTTAAGAGTATGGAGTTTTAATCAAAATTGTTATTGGGGAAACAACAGGTATGCGAGGACAAACCAAGAGTTGAAACGCCCGCCTCGGTAGCGTATTTCCACTTACCCAAAGCAAAATTATTTTTGGATTAACTGTCTTTGCAGCAACAGTATTTGTAGATGTTATTATTGGAGCCACATTACTTTGTCATTACTTGGTCATATAAAGAGAGCGTAATTTCAAAGGCAGCTCTGGCCGCCTCGGTAGCATAGATGGTAGCGTGCCTGCCTCACGTTTAGGAGGTCCCGAGTTCGAATCTCGGTCATGGTGAATTACCTGGATAAGTTTCTTGCGGGGTTTCCCCTTATTCTTAAAGGAAAATGTTGGGTAGCCCTAAGCTCAATTGACCCCGGACTCATTTTAAGCATCATTTCACCCACTTCATTCACCGTCCGATATGACTTAACGTTGGAGAACGTCAAATTACAAAGGAAAAAAAAAGGTCGAAACTCCCGGTCTAAAACCAGAGAGCGCAGAAGCAAAACTTCTTGGGGGTTTCCATTAGGGCAATATTTGATTGTAAAAGGCTCACTCCTTTCGAGTGAAAGTGGATATGCCACTAAGGTGCGTCAGTCCATCTGGAAATACTGTAGCTAACCTCCATTAATCTACTACACAATGCTACTAGCCGGGGTACGCATTAGAAGTCCTCCTATATCCCTTTGGGTGGCATAGCCTGCCAGACGTACCCAGTACCCATGGGTGTCGGGAACCAACTGCCCCGTCGAGACTAACCCAATTCGAACAATTGCCCCGGAAGTAGCTCGAGTGTTCGGCCCAACGTACTTCTGATAATGTCCGCTAGCTGGTGCTAGGAATACGCAGCGCTCGTACCACTGCAGCTGAAGGGGTCGGAACTCCTCCCCTCTGTTACTTTTGGGGAAATAATATAACATTTTGACGTTTGCAATCACATAAATTTCTGTGCTTGCTCTTCTGCAAACACTCGTTGGAAATGCTTCATCAGAGCACCATTCATATGTTAGCTGTTTCTATACATATATTGCTTTTTAGTCATTGCGAACGTTCCACACATGTTAACCGTAATAGAGCGATTTTTAAAAATGAACTGTGGTGCTATAACCCTAAGATTGATCAGATTTCCTAATTAAGCTCTCAGAAGTCACAATATCAGTCACATATAATTAAGTGTGAGCTCTATGTTATCTTGTTTAAGGTACCTAAAGTGCAAAAGTATGGGTATATGTATTAGTGAATTCGCTTACGTGCATTTTGCATACAGAATTATTTAAATATTGACATTAGTTTCAGGATCATGATTTGAACGACTGGAAGTTGCAGATAGTTAAAAAGGGTACCCAAACTTCATATCTAATTTGTACTGCTTATTTCCTAAAAAGTAATTTTTATGTAGCGATTCAAAAGCTATGAAGGGATTTAAATGAAATTTTTGTGTATGTCACTGTACACTTAATCTATGGAACTGTTACTTTGTGATTTATTAAATAATATAGAAAAATTGCTTTGCTAAATTGTATATAAATTTTTACTATAGATTATGTAGATAAAATCCTAATTAATGTCCCAAAAGCAAAGCTTAGCTTAAAAATTGAATTTAAATGTCTTTAAAATAGTAATTGTAAGTCTGTAATTATGTTCATACGGCATAAAATTATTGTTTTAAAACATCAGTAGCACTAATAAAGCTTTCACGGCCAAAATCATGATGAATAAAAGATAATTTCATCGAGCTAGAAGGCCGTCATGCACTGAGCTGCTTCTCATCCCTTCTAGACTTCACCTACAGTTGTAAATTATTAAGGAATTTGCGACTACTTAAGCCTAGTAAACATTAATTGTGCCATGAACGGAAATCGTTGTATTCGAGTAGCATTTAAAGCATTCACCGGTTGCCACATACTATACAATGGAAAGTGAGAAGTTCAAGTACTCTCAAATGACGTATCGGGAAACTGCAAACCATTTTCAGACAACCCGCAAAGCTGGCCAACACCACATAGTTTCAAACAAACCAGTAGATGGGGAAACAGTACAGTGGCGGTGATTAATTCACTAATACCTATACTACCTCCTGATTTCAGTCTTTGTGCAGTTTAGAGTACATATTAATAGATTAGAATCTGCGGTTACTTACAGTAGATATATTTTCTGCCACGTCAACAAAATTTCGTTAATCAAATATGTATTTTGACTGTGAAAACAGTTACTCATACAAACATGTATACTGGGACCGTCCTTAGTTTATATAGCAATGTAAATAAAGGCACGTGTACGTGTGTGACATCACTGGCTGTTTAGCCTTGTATCTCTCTGCGGACGACATATGGTTCCGCTTATCATTTTAAGGAGTTTATATTTAATACAGAAATACATGGGTCTTCAAAAATTAGTGGCAACAATACCTGCATTTGGTGCTATCAGCGGTAAATCATGCACGTTGATAACAATGAAAAATAAGAGCATCTAATGTTTGTTAGCTGCGTGTTTGAAGACAATAAATTTTTTTTAATAAGACGTTTTAGTAAGTTTAATTGTAGGCTGTTATCTTTATTCTTTAAATATGTTTAGTAAATACGAACAAAGATGCTTCATTAAAATTCAGGTTGCAAGAGGTATCAATACTCGACAATGTCATACAGAATTACTGGAAGCTTGTGGTAAACATACTTTAACATATTGTACCGTGGCCGGGTGGGATATACATTTCGTAGAGGAAGGGAAGACGTTCATCAAAAACGTGGAACTGGCAGACCGCAATCAACAATAATGTGCACGTGATTGCTGTTAGAGCACGCTGGAAGAGCATCGTTGTACTGCTATTCAAGTAGCAAGGGAAAATGAGAAGTTCGCTTTAAAGCTAGACAGGCAATTTTAGCAGTAGTAGAGGAGTCTATTCGAATATTAGGAAAACAAGACGCTGAGAATGGCATCCATCGGCACCCTGATGTGTGGAGGTAAGTTCTTCATTATGGAGGAGACTACTTCTAAGCACTACAGTAATGCGACTGCTCCAAAATGTTTTATTTGTTGTTAATTTAAATGTTCCCACTAATTATTGAATGACCTAAGTATATAAACAAAATCACATTATTACAAATGCAACAGTCAAACAGTAATAAATTTGTATTTTATTTTATAAATGGAAGTGTGATCTGTATGCATTAACCAGAATGCACACTACGCTTGGGTAGTTTAAAAGGAAATGGGAAGAGAATCACTTTAAAACATGGCGCTTTCCGTGCAATATGCACAAGGGCTGTTAAATAAAGAATGATCACAATTTTTCTGACAACGTACCTTTAGTCATCCCCATAATTTCGATGGTCCATCTCAAAATAGTCTCCCCTGAATGCGTTGCACTTGTTCCAGCGTTTCTACCAGTCTTCAAAGACATGCTCGAAACCATTTATTGAAAATCCTTCAAAATCGTCTCCGCAGGCTTCATCACTGCTTCTGATGATGGGTAATGCCTCTCACGAAGGCGTTTCTTCAAGTTAGGGAATATAAAATAGTCACGTGGAGCTAAATCCGGACTATAGGGAGGGTGAGGGATGCACTTCACGTTGATTTTTGCAAGATACTCAGCAACAACATTGGCAATATGCAGCCCTGCATTATCATGGTGCAGCATCCAGCCTGCTTCACGGGAATGTGTTATTTTGCGCCTGATATAATGTTTTCAGGACATCCCTGTAGTATTGTCCAGTTACTGATGTGTGTGCAGGTACAACATGCTGATAAACCATTCCATGAATATCAAAGAATGAGATGACCATAACTTTTCCAGCAGAAGCAACAACTTTTGCTTTTTGGAGGGTTGGTGATGAAGGAGATTTCCACACTGAGTTTTCCTGTTTGCCCTCAGGATCAAAATGATGTAGCCAAGTTTCATCAGTAATGATTACGTTTAAAAGAAACTCCGGATCTTCCTCTAACATCAACTTTAACTGCATGCAGACGTACATGCGAATGTCCTTTTGTTCGGGAATCAACAGTCTTGGAACCCATCGCGCACAAACACGACTCGTGTGTAATATTTCTGTCACCAACGTGTGGGTGGCACCCATTGAAATGTTAAGTATTTCAGAAAGTGATCTTAAGGTAATTCATCGATCCTCTCTTACAATGGCAGCAATGTTGATGTTTTCTTCCGTAAGAGCAAGTAGCTGGAGCATCAGGTCCACCTTCCATTGAAATTGATTGTCTATCCTCTTTAAACATTTTTAACCACATTCGGGCTGTGCTGTAGGGAAGAGCAGACTCTCCATAGGCCTCCTGTAGCATTGTATAGGCCTCAACTAAAGATTTGTTGAGGCGAAAGCAGAATTTCAAAGCCGCATATTGTTCCTCGCGTGTTACCTCCATTGCAGCGGTAGGTGATACTGAAAATGTCTGGGCTTGCCTGGTTCTCACAGGAGTACCAACAATGAAACCCCTGCGGCGTGTTTGTTTCACATTAAGCTAACAGAATATAATAAGTTTGAATTTTAGTGTGAAAAATTATGGCTAAAAAATTGTGATTATTCTTTATTGAACAACCCTCGTAAAATACCCAGAGAGAAATCTTTAAAAAGAGGCGAGAAACAAATTATATTGAATGTGTTTTGCAAGTTGTGCGGAAAATGCCCAACCCAAGCAATTGAGGAGGTTGTTAATTTGTCAGCAGAATCAACCGTTGTTCCAGCGTGAAGTATAAATGCCGCTCGAAGTGAAGTTGTGAAATCGGGCCGGCTTTCCACTCTAGCAAAACAACGGAAAAGAAGAAGCCAGTGGTGGAAGATGAATATGATGAATTTGTTAAAAGTGTTATTCGGCGCAAGGCTCATAGCTTCTTTGAAAGGAACAAGCCAACGCAGTTACAAAAGTGCTTCAAGCAGTTAACAATAATCCCAATTAGCGAACTTTGAAAATCGAGCTTCCACACTATTCTTGGGACATAGGTTCTGAATTTGTGAACGAAACAAAACGATTTTTGAGCGTGCAGATATATTGTTTTGGCGAAGGAATTATAAAAGTTCGGAAGTGGAAATCGTTTAAGGAATTTGTCCGTTGTCAGATTTCAGTTAGGCACGTAATATATGTGTATCAGTTGTATGCCGGTAGAACTTTCAAGTAATTTCCAAAGTGGCTGAACACAGTTATTTAACACTGTTATTCCGCAGAAAGACCCGTACCTTAATTGTTGATTTATAAAGGAGGTGAGGTTATGTGTGATGAAATCAAGTATTTGAGTAATTGTAAGTATTCAGTTACTTTCCAGCGTACAAAAGGAAAAATAGATTACACAGTGACATACTTTGCATTTAATCTTAACGCAAGGATGCTACCGAATAAGCTCCTCAAACATCGAAAATGGCAAAGCAAAACTTTTCATGTTCGCTAACAGGTAGCATGCGCGACACGTGGTTGATAAAATGGTGCGACTATTCCCTCCAATCAAGGTTACCGACGGAGTAATACATTTTGCCACTTTGTTTACGTCACCATATAAATTAAGCACAACACCAGTATAGAAGCATAACAGTCACACTTTTCGCTTTAAAGAGTCCTCATTACGTATGTTTCGCGACTGTAATGCGTGTATTAAATTACGTTTACACAAGTGTACCGTGGCACAAATATTCAAAAAGCAACCTTGTAGTTGATCGTAACTTGATTGGAATATATACCTGCTAAATACAATATTGTCATTTATATTTTGGAGGGTCTGCATGAAGGGAAAATAATGCATCTGTAGCATCAGCTGTTCCAACTGAACGTCTGAGCCTTTTTTTTTTTTTTTTTTTTTTTTTTTTTTTTTGTGATTTACGTCCTAAAACATTTTTAAGTCACATGGAACTATGAAATGGTTGGGTGAAATGATGCGCAAATGGGCCCAGGATCCATGGAGCTTAGAGTTACCCGAGTTACGATAAAAGGTCTGTAAATGTCGATATTTTAACATTTCAATGTTTTAGTCAATTAGAGCTGTTTTTGAGAAGATGAATATGTTGAAAATATTCTCATAAAAGGGATAGTGTAACATAACAAAAGTTTGGTGAATATTTATGTGAAATCTGAAGTCTTTTATTTGAATTGCTGCTTTTCGTTTTTTGTTGTTGTAATTTACGTTCTCCAACGTTAAGTCATATCGAACGATGAAAGGAATGTGTGAATGATGCTCAAATGGGCCGAGGGTCTATGGAGCTTAGAGTTACCCGACATTCGTCTTTTAGGATAAGGAAAAACCCCGGATAAAGCTTATACAGGTAACTCACCCTGACCGAGATTCAAACTCGGGTCCTCTTGAACACTGAACTTTGTAAAAATAAACAATATTGCTTAACTTATTTAAAAACAATTCACTGAATAACCTGACGCCGCTGTTACCTGCGCGACTCGTATTCGGCTCGAATCCCGACCAACATGACTTGAGGTAATTTTCGCGATTTTCTTCGGTCGCTAGGGATGGATAATTTGATTCGCTAATGTTTCTTGGACTGGACTACGCTACGAAGGGGATTCGGCACGGAGGTCTAAGTTGTGTCTATTGTACCTATGCTCGCAAGTACATAAGTGCTTCTGGGCACCCCGGAAGTAAGGATGAGGTGAGAGGAGACACAGCGGCCGTCCCAAAGACCCACGACTGTGTAAAAGTGGGGATTCCTATACTTTACAAGGTGGAAACTACACAGCAGGCCAGAACTATCGGCATCTTACCTTGCTGTGGTCAGAAAACGGCCCCACAAGACCCTGTCAACCTCTGACATTGAAATTTCTTTTTTGGTTTTCCCGGTTACATAAGTGAATGCTGGGTGGTTTATAATCTATCAAGATTTTATTTCCATCATTGCCTTATCATTCATTTTTATTCTTTCCTTTCGTGAGTGCTTCTACATTCCTTGAGGTATGGCGGTGCCGACAAATGGCACGGAGGCTTGCTCAAAGGAAAGAGTACAGTCAGTAGAGAGCTGCTTGTTTAACAGTTCAGTCATTGCCCTCTCTAGGCAGCTTCAGAAGTAGGAGGTTCTTTGAGCCTAGAACTGTTAGATCACCTGTAATTCCTGCAGTTCATCCCTTCTTTCTGCACTTTGGTAACCAAAATACATTATTGTAGTCTGTAAGGCGTGGGGTGTACTCCTGATATAGCTTATAACTTAAAATATAGAGAGTAATGTCTTCTAAACGCTGGTGATAACACACATGTACTTCTTGATATTTTAAAATTCATTTAGATATCGTGAATAAAGCGTGCTTCTTTTGCAGTGCAGAGTTCTATAAAGCTAAATAAGTTTATCAAGCTCAGCCGATTTCGTTTGTAGGTGCAGGTTCACTTCCCATAACGGGCCTACCAGACCCATGGTCTTTTTCGGGTGTTTCCCGGGTCGAATGCTTGTTAGGTTTATTACAACCCCAAAATTTCCTGCCCCTACATTTCGTCTTCATTTTTATTTCATATCATCTCTCATCTGCGATCGCTTTGAGGGTAGAAATGTCGGTGGGTGCCCCGGAACTGCATGGCAGGATGATATACTCATGATGAAAACCTTCGTCCTGCGGGGGAAAGGTCTCCGGTCTTCGGTCCGACCTACTGGGCCATTTCTGGCCAGTTGTTCTGGTCTGGGGGGAGCTTTCAGCGAATCAGTGGTAGGGCCCTACCCTCTACGCTATAGTGAATCCTTGGGTTAGCCGCCCTCTGTCTCCTCTTGTCTTATCCTTCCTTCCGGGGATGCTACATTTAGGAATAGAAAGAATAGATAAAGACGGGTCCACGTACCGAATCCCCTTCATCAAATTCTATTCTATCCTATACTATCCTGTCCCATCCCATCCTAAATAAGTTCAAGTTGCGAAAATTTCTGATGCTAAAATGAACTAGCAAGCAGTATGTTTTGTTTTTCTGGATAGGATTCTGTAAATGTTACCTCTTTCAAACAAGTTTTCTAATCAAGTAGTTGTTCAGGACCTATAAGAGGTATTCATGGAAATAACACCTTTACCATCTCTTCAATCATACCAACGATGATATAATAACCATAACAACAATAACAATGTATGAATTCGTGCTCGAAACTTAACTATTTTCTTCATATTTGATCAGAAAATGTATTTATAAATTGTCTTGGCAAAAACCGAGTACTTTTTGTACAAAAGCCAAAGGAAACAAGAAACAGCTGCCCCAATTTACACGAAATGTGCTTTTATGCACGGGCTATGAAGACTTTTCATTTAGGATTATGCAGGTACCGACACTGGTTTACTATATAACACTTTACGTCATGCATGGGTTCTACCTGTCACATACAGCGAGCTTCCACATGTCGTACGCAATAAGGTCAAGAGTTCCCGAACCTCTAAAGTCCTATCCCTGCTCTAAATGGGAAAAGTTTCTTCACAGGATATGCGTTTTAACTTTTTTATGTGAACACTTCGTCCTGAAATGAAATATGGTGGGATACTGACATACACACAAAAATGTTCCCATAACAGCGTTCAATAATTCTGACGCAGTGTCATAACTTATCGATAAAAATGTAAGGAAAAAAACCTCTTATGTCTACTTCATTACAAATGAAATAACCATTTTTATCAACAGTTTTAAGGTTCGTTAAGGTAGAATGGAGTTAGAGGAACTTGAATCAAAAGACAAGTGCTGACTTAATACTGACATAGAAATTCCATACTCTTTCAATTAAAATTGAAGAATCAACGGCATTTCGATATATTTGTGGAAAGAATAACAAATATTTTGGAAATATTTGATCCCAAAAGTTAATGAAATTCAACTGTGTGTTTTAAAATACAACATTCCTTCCAAATGAAGAGGTGTTTGTATCTTATTATATGGTATTTTTTATCAAAATCTTAAAATAAAATATGAGAAAATTCAAAATTTCGATCAGTATTCCATCTAAACGATGCTTCGGGTGGGAGATCCTTGAAAATCTTTGTGTTGTACGAAGACATCTTTATGTTATGTGCAAAACACACACATATACACACGTACACACACCTTTCTGTAAATATCAGAGCCCTCAAAACTGATTATATTGTTGTGAAATCTCGAATCCCATTTTTGGGTAAAATAAGTACAATAATTTTGGTTACTAAAGGTAAGTATTTATAATGTGACTTGCTACATCATATCCTTTGTTAAACATATTACTATTTACACAACCTTTCATTTTTCACGTGCATTTCAGGTGAATCAGTCTAAACATTTGGAGAAATGACTCCTTTGCAGTTGGATACCATAAGCTGAACTGGATGGTAAAATCTTTAAAAAGTGATTGACAATATGTTGGCTTTAAATTTCTATATTCTCTCCGTATCCGAAAAAACAATTGAATGGCGACCACATTTCAAAACTGTATAACAATTAAAATAATTAACAAAGAAACAGTAAATACAAAAATATTGACAAAAATTTATGTTAAAATATCTACATTTGTGTGTTAAATTTGTCAGTCTGCTTCGGTTAACATATACGAAATTGTACAAAAGTCATTCTGAATGAACAGGTACTGCTGCTAGAAAAATAATTAAATATGTGTATTTTTACAGGAAAATATTTTAAACGAATTGTTTGATAAAATTTGCTAGAGCCATATACGGAGTAGTTTAGAACAATTCATCTTTGAAAGTAGCCCCACGCACATACACAAAAATTTTATTTCTTGCATTGTGTTTTTAAGAGGATAGCCTGAAAAAGAGTAATAATGAATTCATGCACTTTCAGGCCTCTCTGAATAAATCACTCATAATTTTTATCGACCTCAAAAACGATTCAAAATTATAGAGATATTCTCTCTCTGTTATTCCTTAAACGTTGGAAACCTTATACTACATTTTTGGTGAAGTACAATACTTCTGCTTATTTTCGCCAGCGCCAGAGAAAGTAAAAGTTATTTAACACGCTATTTTTCAAAAATAAAAATCGTGCACATAGATATTTAGAAAAAGTAAGTTGCTATTTAAGATAAACAATTCCAAATGATGAGTAGGAATGTCAACAAAAATTTCCTTTTCCCTTCAAATGCACAATTTTTCGCAGCTTTTATACTCTCTCAAACATTTCTTTAACAATTTTCAATAAAATATTTATGTCCTCAAGTTTTTCTCGGAAAGCAAGCCAGGTGAAAAGACGATTAGAAATCCACGTTTTGGTAGCCTACATCTCTTTCATCATCAAGATATTTATTAAACGTTATAACCACAAATGAATCACTGGATATAATAAAAATATAAACAAAGACAAAACACTATCAATATTTACATTACAGAGAGAAAGAATGTCACAGTAAATTAAATACTAGCTCAGGAGATAGCGTCAGTATAGAAAATTAAATGGGTCAAAGAAACTTAACTATGTAGCTTTATTATCAAGCTGTATAGATCTGTGCTCCTTAAGTCGACATATTTCCAATTTTAAAGCCGGTTACCAGGAGCATCTGAACTGCAATACAGCATCACGATTAGGCGTGCTCCTTTGGGAGGAAATGGCCAAAGCCTCCTTAACTCTCCGTTTCAAGTAACTGTTGCATTTTGCCAAGTCTCCCGAAAGTTGACTCTTTGGTCGTTATCAAAACAATGCTCTGCCAGTCCAAACTTCTCAGGTTCCATTTAATAAATAAATAACAAACAAATGAAGAATAAATAATGCATTTAATAATCAGCTATAAAATTAATATATTTTCATGATCACTCAATATTTATTATTACCATAATTGTCTAAACGTCGATTTCTAATCGTCTTTTAACCTGGCTTGCTTCTCGAGAAGAACTTGAGCATATTAGCCACCAGGAAAGCTTCAGGCCTTAAATATTTGCTTTTAAGATATCTATGTGCCAAATCAAAGATAGGAATATCTTGATTTTTTGGCGAATTATCGGGAATTTTAAGGGGATATGTTTTTATATAACTTGGAAACCTTAGAGATGGTCCAAAAATTACTACACAAAAAGTTAGGTTTAAGTACATGATATATACGAGGGCTGTTCTATAAAGAATGATCACAATTTTTTGACAACGTACCTTTACTCATTCTCATAATTTTGATGGTCCTTCTCAAAATAGTCTCCCTTGAATGCGATGCACTTGTTCCAGCGTTTCTGCCAGTCTTCAAAGACCTGCGGAAACCATTTTTTGAGAGATCCTTCAAACTCGCCTCCGCGGCCTTCACCACTGCTTCTGATGATGGATAATGCCTCTCACGAAGGCGTTTCTTCAAGTTAGAGAATAGAAAAATGTCACATGGGGCTAAATCCGGGCTATAGGGAGGGTGAGGGTTGCACCACGTTGATTTTTGCAATATATTGAGCAACAACATTGGCAATATGTGGCCGCGAATTATAGTAGTACTGCATCCAGCCTACTTCACGGAAATGTGCTTTTTTGCACCTGATACGGACTTGCAATGTTTTCAGTACATCCATGTAGTATTGTCCAGTTACTGATGTGTGTGCAGGTACAACATGCTGGTAAACCATTCCATTAATATCAAAGAATGAGGTGACCATAGCTTTCCCAGCAGAAGCAACCACTTTTGCTTTTTTGGGGAGTTGGTGATGAAGGAGATTTCCACACTGAGCTTTGCTGTTTGCTCTCAGGATCAAAATGATGTGGCCAAGTTTCATCAGCAGTTATTACGTTTGAAAGAAACTCCGGATTTTCCTCTAACATCAACTTTAACTGCATGCAGACGTGCATGCGAATGCTTTTGTTCGGGAATCAAGAGTCTTGGAACCCATCGCGCACAAACACGTCTCATGTGTAATGTTTCTGTCACCAACGTGTGGGTGGCACCCATTGAAATGTTCAGTATTTCAAAAAGTGATCTTTAGGTAATTCGTTGATCCTCTCTCACAATGGCAGCAGCAGTATTGGTGTTTTCTTCCGTAAGAGCAGTAACTGGTTCACCGGGTCCACCTTGCTTTGAAATTGATTGTATCCCCTCTTTAAACATTTTAAACCAACTTCGAGCTGTGCTGTATGGAAGAATAGACTCTCCATAGGCGTCCTGTAACACTGTATAGGCCTCAACCGAAGATTTGTGAGACGAAAGCAGAATTTCAAAGCCGCTTATTGTTCTTCGCGTGTTACTTCCATTGCAGTGTTAGGCAATACTGAACATGTCTGAACTTGCCTGGTTCTCACAGGCGGGAATCAGGAGTACCAACAATGAAACTACTACAGCGTATCGAGATTTAACTGTATGGAACACCACAGTGAAGTTTGTTTCACATTAAGCTAACAGAATGTATTAAGATTGAATTTTAGTGCAAACAGTTATGACCGTAAAACTTATGATAATTCTTTATTGAACAGCCCTCGTATATCAAGTGTCTAATTGTAATAACGGCTTTAAGATATTCATGGATTTTAATTTTTAATAATTTATAGTTTTAAAGTGCCAAGAAGCCGCCCAATCTATTGCATATAATAGAACTTCAAAGTCAGTATATACTGAACTGAGTTTTTAAAATGAATGTATGCTTTCAGTATTTGATTGTTCCCACAGTGGAATGTACAATGGAACTGTTTGTCCAAATGTATGTCTCGATTAATATAAAGTAGGTACAAGTATAAGTTTTTGTTAAAATAGTTAATAGAATATAAATAAAAATAAACGAGGACGGGTGAGGAAAATCTTGTGAGCATAACATAAAATGTATTTTATAAAGTTAATCAAGAAGGCTCTACTGTGTTAAAATATAGTCCTCCTTGGCTATTGTTTCAACGACGTTTAAAATACAATTTATACAGTAAATGACAAAACATATTCAATTTCTGTTGTTGCCACTCCGCAATAAAGACAGTGGTTTTGTGCCACTTATATGCTTTGTTGCTCACAATTCCAAAACTGCACAACAATACACTGTTCGGTATTAAAGCCAGCAGAGGCAGAGAATATTCAGATACGCCACGCTTTCTATGAAGATTTTAATTAAGTCCAAAATTGATATACCGCGGCACCTCTCGTGTTTTGTTTCCGAGAAACGTTAACAGTGATGCTTGCTCTGTTTTAGTTGGAACCAGAGATGAAACGCTTTTGTTAGGTAGATACTGGACGTTTATGTCACAGTCCAAAGTACACCTAAAGCATGATGGAAAAACGACTGAGCGCAATATGGGAGCAGGGCACTATCTACACTTTGGTCTGAAGCGAGGTTCACACGAGTACATTTCCAATAGTAGCAAAAACACTATCTATGTTATTGCTTAGCTCTGTTCAGCGCGTGCATAGAAAGAGCTTCAAAACATCGTTTATCTTCTATTTGTTCCGTGACAGTTAAGAGGGATGGTGGAGCAGGTTAATTCACTTCCTCTACTCCTTTGGAGCCAGTGTACTACTAGAGCACAATCATATGTTTGATTACTCATTGGTTATTACACAATAGAGGAGCAATCAGAACTCGATTGTCGAACAAATTGTTGAACTGAATCCATTTAAACCATCGCGTACCGACACTTGCCTCCTTTGGGTATCTTCAAATCCTTCCTTTCCCCTCAATGAGGCACTTACCACAGTTTTTTTTCGGAATATATTATTTGTGCAATATTATTTTAATGCATTAACGAATAAACACATCATGAATCAATTGTTTTGGAACACACATTCAAAAAACACTATTACTAAATACTTGATTATAAAATGTTTAGGAATTTAAATGGGTTTGTTCAGTGATATTAGTTTTAATATAGATTAGGAAGATTTTAAATTTGTGTACAGTGTTGAACCAATATTTTATTTGTAGATATGCAAGACAGTGCAAAGTCATTAAAGGAAGAGGAGTTTATCCTTTTAGGATGAGGCGGTCCGGCCCGTAGCGAACCACGTCAAGCTCTCCCTTGTGCTCAATGCCTCACAATTAAAGATTGCTGGCGTGAGGAGGTTAAGGAAAGGGAGATTGTAATCGGTTCGAGGTGACTTGTAGCTCCCGCATGAGAATTCTCATGTGTACTTCAGGAGTGGGTGCGTCCTGACTGGTTGTGGGTTGAATGATGACACCTCGAATCTGGTAGACACAAGTTTATTGTTATCTTTAGGCTCCTTTGCTCGTCACCGTAAAGTCGCCGTCGGTGTGGTTGCTGTGTTTAGCGTCACTGTCAATATCGTGATGTGAAGAGCAGGGGCAGTAGCACTGTGTTGTCCAACCGGATGTACTTATCGCCTTTCCTAAAAATTACTCTTTGCGCTAGCTCTCTCTGGAGCGATTGCTAGATGTTGCACCTTGTCTCGGTGTATGGCGCGAAGGTGTACTTCTTAGGCGGCACCGAATACGCGTCCGTCTCACGTAGAACTCAGGATCGAAGTACCCTTACTAGCAAACCCTACTTTCTGCCACCACTTTGAATTACCCCTACTCTAGGTATTTCTCTGAGTTTTCTCAGAGTTAATTTTCTATTGGCTGATAACTATCCCCACTTGAGATCAGCGTTCAGAATTTCCAGTTTGGGCCGTGATATCAGAGACACTTTCTCTAACGGTCCGCATGAAAAATTTATGCGAAGGCATGTGCTCTGCGCGTCGGTCAAAATCCTATAGTCTGTTGTCAGAAGCACGCATGGGATCTTAACAATGGTTTGGTTTCCGACTGGAAGGCGCCAAATTTTCCTTAAGGGCCAAACAGACAATAGAGTAAGGTTGTTTGTTTACAGGGATTGCAAAGGGAGTTTACGACCTTCGCAGAGTGGCCTTGTCACTGTGGCGATCTCCGGAGTATATGCTAGCATTATGGCATATGTCTATTCTGGTGTATATCATTTATTTATATTTATTCGTTTGTTTGTGTTAGTGCCTTTCTGATATCAGGTTATATGTCGTCTCAGTGTTCCTAGGTGACAGGGGCTGCGTCAAGGAGCAGTAGTAAAATAATTTGGTAAAGTTTGAGTAAATCAAGAAAGTGAAAAAAAAACTGAAAACTGTGTATTTTATTTCAAACATGATTGATTACTATCTCTCATTTGTAGCAATGAATTAAATAGTTCAAATAGACGGATGGATAGAGTCAACATGACAAATTCAATGCCATGGCCGGGATTTGAACCACGGATCTCCTGGTTTCAGTCCAGTCGCTCTTAACCTTTGAGCTACCATGGCCAACGTGCCGTCCTGACATTAAATTCTCCAGTTGACTCATATATTTCCCCGGCAGACCACTAGGCGCTCTCGTATCCGAGATACACCGTTTGTGGCTACTTACTATTGTAAGTACTTAAGTCCCAGGCTTCATCATTTAACTCTTATTATTTTAGTTAATTGATGGAAATTTATCATTTCTTCACACTAGCCGTATATAGGCTAAGGTTTTTGATAGATAGAGTCAACATGAAAAATTCAATGCCATGGCCAGAATTTGAACCACGGATCTCCTGGTTTCGGTCCAGTCGCTCTTAACCTTTGAGCAACCATGGCCAACGTGCCGTCCAGACATTAATTTCCATCAGTTCCATCATTTTCCGTCAATTAACTAAAGTTCAAATAGACATTTGCAGAAATGATTCACCACACATTTTGAGCTAAGTACGATGGAGATGAGAAAATTGTAGGCATAGTTGAGGCCCAGACAGTGGAGGTAGTGTGCTGTCATATGTGGAGACTGGAGAATGCTCAACGGCCCCCGCTACTCGACCGAATCACATTTTGTGCTATTCTGTCCACTGCTACAAGCATAGTAAATTGAATACTGGAATAGTACAAGGTTTGAGCATTCAATGCTGACAGGTAAGACCGAACCCGTGAACATGCTTCAAAACACTGAGCCACATCAGAAACAAAGGAAGAGTACACCGAAGGTGTGAACAATGTAATCCCTCCCCTCTTTACTTATAGTAACGTATATCACACATGCATACAAACACATTAGATGAAACCAGTTTTCCCAATGGTTTTCCGATATTGGCGGTGGTCATTAAGGGAGAAAACGTAGGACAATGATTTGACATCTCACGAGGACTATTATTTAGAGCTGGGGTAGTGGAATTTTAAGTAGCCGGTCGCTATACACTGGTTTGAAATTCTGATAGTTTCTTGTCACAAAAAAGTTATAGCTATGGTAATAATCAATGTGTAAACTCTGTGCGATCCATATAAACCTCAGCTATTTCAATAGGCCATAACTTTTGAACCAATAATATGACAGACTCGAAAACATCTGAAAATAAAAATAGAAATAGATAGAATAAATCTCTAGTATCTAATTTTCCAGTAGAAGTTCAGAGTGAAAATTGCCTGGACAATTTGCGTCGAAAAATTTGTCAGTTACACTCAAAGAATGTGTATGGTCCATATCCCTTATCTGGCCAAAGCTACGTTCCATCCAGTTCTTGCTGTGTCCTTCTGTGCCTGACTTGAATACTAACAAACAGAAAAGATTCAACCAATGAACATTATTATACTCGGCATAAAACAAAGGGATAAAAACTTAGTACTCTTAACAAATGATAACCTAAATTTTGTAAATAATTAGAGTTCAATAGTCCAATATTAGTGGTACGAGAGATTCAATAGTATTTACGTACCATATTTACATTGAAGTAGACATGGAAAGGAAGGCTAAAACTATTGCTGTCAACAGAATATAACTTTCCATTATATATCATTTCTATAATTACTTTGGTTCATCAGAATTTACATATAGGAGACGGTGGGGTTGCACGCTTCAGTATTATGTGTCTCTAACTATTGTAGACATATGGGAGAGGAGAAACACAGAGACACTTGGTGTGGGATTAGCTTGTGAGGCCTTTTGGTGCGGTATGGCAGGATGGTTGTTTAGGATTATGTGTCGCTTAGCAGGAATTCTCTTTCTCAGGGTCCGGCAGTTCTCACCAGTCAATGAAAAGTCCTGCTTCAATTTCCTGTGGATTGTTTATTCTCACATTTTATTACTTGTCGGATTGCTCTTCGAAGATACTTAATCACACAACCTCTCCATCTCTCACCTCACTACTACCTCTCCATCAGATATTAAACTAACGCGTTCTCTCCCTTTCGTTGTAAACACCAGAGTGACGCTTTACTTTTCGCCCTACTCTCGGCTTCTTTCCTAGGTTTGTTTGTCTATCTCCACTTCTTTTATATTTATTCTCTATTTCACGCCTATCACGTGGTTTACTCTGCATTTTATTGGGAGAGTTTATTTCTACGATTTTACGTTATTGGACATTTCCATTCACGCTCATCTATGCAGAAGTCACGGGTGCACCCCCCCCCCCTAGAGTTGTATGATCCCCTGGCGTCATAACGGTACAGCATCCTGCCTCTAAATATTTTCTTTAAAACTCGGCATTGTTTCTGGCTCCGGGCAGTCGGAGGACTGTTAGCCTCTATTGTCCTATTGTTTACGTATCCGGCCTCGTCTGACCGTTCTAACTTAAGCCAACTTTTCTCCCTATATTTATTTCATTTACACGTTATTCCTATTACAATATTCCTTTTGACTTTATTTCTTATACCATATATTCACAATTGCTTATTAATGATTTCTATGGTTTTATCAACCCTTTCTTATATATCTATCGGAAACCTGTGGTTTCTGCTTCACACTGTAATGTAACGTTCTAAGGTTTAAACTTCCCTATAAATGCCTATGAATTTCCCACCCTAAATAGCAGCTTTCAGGACCCTTATACACACAGATTTTGTGCACTTCAGGTTTATGTCATCTGTGAATTAAATACATCGAGCCCAGAACGTGGTTATCCCCAAATGTTATTGTGATTCACTGTGTCTCAGTGCTGTTATCATTTTTTCTTGAAGTTTAACTGTAACTGGAACTGATATGGACAAGAATGAATGGCATTGGTGAAAAATTGCTCAATCGACCTCAGAGTTCTTAAAGCTTAGTTGCGCGGTATTGGTCTTCTCAGGATAAGGAGAAAACGTTATCTGGGTCACTAATTCACCTTAGCCTGTAGATATGGACATCCCTGGACTTGTTACCTCGTGAAGGAAGTCGTCATAGCAACGCATGAGCTCGTTTAATATGCAAAGCAGATACTTAAAGGTAGATGAAAATGCATTTATTTGCCGTAAAACGAGACTATAAACCACGAGTCTTTGCGTTTAATCGCTCTGAGCTAGCAATTTCCTTTCGAGAGCGGATAATGTCCATCAACCGAATGTTTAAGAATAGAAGAAAGAGTTTTGTGACCTGAGTGGGCATCTGGATTTTTTATTCCTTTAGTGAATGCCTTTTCAAATAAAGTAGATAACTGAGAGTATTTCTTGCAAGGCATTGTCGCATAGAATATTGTGACTTTGTGGATTCGTAGAATTAAAAGTCCGAGTTGCAGATATTCCAAATCGCTTTTATTTCCGTAGAAATACATTTATAGATTACAGCAGCATTACGTTACGTACAAAATCTTTCTACCTAGGTCGATGACTATGACAAATAGTGACAGCTCTCGTTACAACTAAACTTTACAGCCCTTACTTCTCTCGTTTACGACTCATTCTTGGCGATTCGTCGCCTCCTTAAATACCTCATTGATAATTCTAGATATTTCCGGAATAAACAAGAATTCGAATGTTGTATACAACAATCAAGATATCACTAGAATGTCTCAATTCACTTATCTGTGTCGGTAAGTCTTGTCTCAGTGATACACTACCCGACTGTCATCTTTATCTGCAGGCTCTTTGTGTACACAAACCGCGCTTATCTCTCGGCACCGAAACTTCCGTGCTTTCCGCCGCGACAATATGGAGCTAAATTGTATATTAACACAAGCACCTATGCAAACAAACATGTCGATATTTTTGGACTCCTATAGTGTTTTTCTTTATATAATATTGGCAAAAATTCCTTGTAATATGTTCTGCCACACCAGTACTGGGCAAGGCAATTTTTCAGTAGTTTGAATTCACATGTAAAGGCATTCTTTTGACATTGAGGTGGTCTGTAAATTGTATTTCTGAGAAAATCTCAGTGTCAAATTGTTGGGTGTAATACGATAGTTCCTCTAAACACCAAGTAGAAAAATCTAAAAAAATAATGATAACGGAAACTTTTATTGATGTTTTAGTCAGTTTAACTGTCCAGAATAATTAACAACCTTCCCACTAGTTTTAATGAAGTTGTTCTAAAAGGTAACTTTTCCATTATAATACCTAGCCTACCCAATATCTAGATTTTTTAAAAAGAGAGTGCGTAGGATATGAGGATGTTTTATGAAACAGTTGTTTTAATTTCAAATCCCAAAATATTTTTCTATTTTTATATTTATTTCAAATTTATTTTAAAATATTTAGAAATAAATCTTCAAAATTTGTTGGAAATGTTGTGAAGTGAACGAGATCAAACATTAAAAAGTAAGACATGGGATAAAGTGAGTTAGGAGTGGAAAAGAATAAATAATGTTTATTTGTTTTAATGAAGTCATTTGAAGCATAAAATTACTTGGAATACTATTTGAATGTTAATTGTTTAAATTAAGTTTTGAAGAGCGAATTATAAAATTAATGAAATAAACAAAATTATTTTACTGGTCGTTAGGCATGACGGGGTCATGTTTAATTGACATTGTAACGGAGATATCAATAATCTTTGTTTTACAAAAAGACTATATTCTACGAGTATCGTTGTAGTAGAAGGAAGTGTATCAGTTTAAGTTGGAACGTCGCAAAAGGTAAACTGAAAGTGAATTTAATTGTGAATTCCAATGTGCAGTGACATAGAAAAATATATAATTTAATATTGTAAAGCAAGAAGGACGCTTTAAAAGTGCTTTATACAGTTAGGTTATGACGTCTTTTATTTAACTTCAAATATAGTTTTAAATTAAAATATTTAAAATGAAATTGAAAATTTTTAAAATGATTTGGTAAAATATTTCCTGAAAAAAATCCGTCCGCGGTCAGCCCTGAGAAACACACCTTCATGCACCGACTGTAAAGCTACTGGGAACTTCATTAAAACATCAGATGAATTAAAACAGCGTATAAAGAAGAACTTGCCATTCACAAAAATCCCACTCTATTTATACACGTCTATTTTGTTTCTATTTTTATTGAAAGCAGAAATCAGGAATTCCTGTAATCACGCGAAATAAATGTGATGTTATATGAGAAAGCCTAATATTAACAATGTAACAGTTTAAAATTCAGTACAGAAAAGTTCGTCCAAACTTAATATTTTTTCATCATTCAACGTTAATTTTTTTCTTGATGTAACAGTCTACTTAGAATTTCCAACATTTTCTATGTGATGTTTGAGTGATGTTGAATATAAGGGAAGTCATTTGATTTAAACAAGCATTTCCTTATTCTAAATACCACAAATATGAAAAGTGAGATATAAAATAAGACCTGAAGCTTTCCTGGCGACGAATACGCTCACTTTCTTCTCGGGCAGCCAGACAGGTGAAAAGATGATTAGATACCAACGTTCCGGGAGTGTACATCTCTCCCATCATCAGGATATTTATAAAATGTTATAACCACAAATTGAAATACTGGATATAACACAACTATATACAAAGACAAAACACTATCAAAATTCGCATTTGTGAACAAAAGAGTGTTTTCAGTAAATTAAATGCCAGGTCAGGAGATGGCGTGAATATAGAAAATTGTGTCAAAGAAACGTAACTACTTAACTTGATTTTCAAGCTGTATTGATCTTTGTTTTTTAATTCGATGGATTTCCATTTTTAAGGCCGGTTTCCGAGAGGAGCTGAACTGAAATCCAGCATCACGATTAAGCGTGCTCCTTTCAGAGGAAATCGCCAAAGCTTCCTTAATTCTCCGCTCCCAGTAACAGTTGCATTTTGCCCAGATGGTCGTCTCACGAAAACTGGCTCTAAGGTCGTTATCAAAACAATGCTCTGCCAGCCCAGACTTCTCAGGTTGCATTAAACGAATGCTCCGTTCATGTTCGATTATTCTAGTAGCGATGGTCCTTCCGGTTTATCCTATATACGGTGTCCCACATTCACAGGGAATGCGGTACACTCCCGGAACTTGGAAGTCCAGTCTGTCTTTCACTGGTCTCAACAGATGTTTTATCTTCGGAGGTGGCTTGTGGATGGTCCTGATGTTGTATTTGGCGAGAACGCTGCTGATTCTGTCGGATAGATTGCCGGTAAACGGGATGCAGGCTGTAGCGGTAGGCTTATCTGAAGCTTGCTGTATTACAGGTTTCCCTTTCCTAGCTTTGGTGATCGAGGCTTCAACGTCATATTCAGAGTAGCCGTTTTGACGGAAAGTGAGTCTCAGGTGCTGTAATTCTTGTTTTAATTGGCTGGGATCAGAGATAGACAAAGCTCTGTGGGCCAGTGTATTGAGAATTTCCAGGTGTTGAGACTTATGATGGAAACTATGAGCGTTCAGATAGAGATCGGTGTGTGTAGGCTTGCGATATACAACATGCCCTAGTGTACCGTTGCTGTTTTTTGAAACAAGAATGTCCAGGGATGGAAGAGTTCCATCCTTCTACACTTCCATGGTAAATTGTATTTGAGGTGGAATGCTGTTGAGATGCGCAAGAAAGCTAGGCAAAGTGCCTGATCCATGTGGCCAAATTAAAAAGGTGTCGTTCCACCTATCTATAGAAATGAGATAGTTTAAATGCAGTTGTGGCAAGTATTTCATGTTCTAGGTGTTCCATATAGAAATTAGCTATAGCTGTGACAAAGGGGAGCCCATTGCTACTCCGTCTACTTGTTCAAAGAAAGTACCACCAAACAAGAAGAAAGTGGACGTGAGGGTATGTCGGAAGAGGTCTATGATATCAGTCGGAAAATGCTTCTTCAGAATTTGGATGGCATCTTGAAGTGGGACACTTGTAAATAGAGAAACCACGTCGAAGCTGACAAGAAGATCAGAAGGGCCAATGGTAATGTTCCTAAGTGTATGTACAAACTGTGTGGAATTGCTCACATGATGTGGGCCATCCCCTACCAGAGATTGTAAGGTGACGTGCCAGCCGATATGTAGGGTTGCTCCTGGCGTCCACAATGGGGCGTAAAGGAACGTCCGGTTTGTGGATCTTCGGAAGTCCATACATTTTAGGAGGCCTGGAACCCGTCGTTGATACCGCCTTCTTAATTTCTGAAGTAAGGCAGGATCGTTTAGTAATTTTTTTACTTCTTCAGCCACCATTACTGCACCTACGGACTACCTTCCAGTTTATAAAGTTGGTATGGAACATCAGAAGATCGCTGATGGGCGGAGGCACAATCCTCTTGGGTAGAAGGAGAAAATTCTACCGTCAGTAGGTGCAGTAATGGTCCTAAAAGATGTTCCTTAAAGGGGATCGAAAACGTTCCAGAGTTAAAAAACAACAACACATAAGTGGGTACTATTCAATATCACCTACTCTTAAAAAATCAAGCGTTTCTTTATTGAAATGCTTATTTCTCATTCACATTTACAGATTTTACACTTATTTTTACAATTTAAATTCGGCTTCAGAGCTTTAAGCATTTCATATCTAGACTTTTACTCCTACTTTATTGAACGCAGTTGTTTTCTTACCTCAGATAAAACGTATTAGTGGTTTACCATATAAACCATAAAGAGCAAACTAAGATGGGAGTTTAAAGAAGACGTGTTCAGAATGAATGAATAGGTAGTGTTTAACGCCGGCTTTTACTACATGCGACACCGCAGCCTGTGACATTAATGATACAGGAAATAAGGATGGAGCACCGGTGGAATGAGAAGACGGGAGGAAACCGGAAATCCCGGAGAAAACACGCCCTAGCCCCGTGTTTCACACCACAAATCTCTCAGCGTAGCCTGGGATCGAACCCGGACCGCCTTGTTAACAGTCGAGCGGCTAGACGCATTTAGAGTTTAGCTTTTTAATTTCTTGGTCAATTTGGGTAGCTCTTGCTCTTGTGGAATGTTTTAACCTTTGTGTTGCTTATATGTTACGAGCGTCTGCTTTTAGCGCTAATTTAAATTTTATTTCAGTGAGACTTCAGCTCTTTAAGCCTATAATTGTGCTGTTTCTGGAAATTACTGGCCATGGTAAGTCAGATACTGGGTCCTGACTATCTCACAACAGAAGAAAGTGGAGGCGGCTGAGATGACATTTCTGAGACAGGTTGCAGGTTATAGACTCATAGACAAGAAAAAAAAAACGATAATATTAGAAGATAATTGGAAATCCAGAGTCTAAATGAAACAATCATTTCATACAGGCAAAAATAGCAAGATCATGTGCAGAGAATGGCCGAAGACCGTACACCACAAATAGTATACAAGTATAAACCTGTAGGTAGAAGAAATGTTGGCAGGCCACGAATGAGATGGTCCGATCAATTTCCTTGAAGTCGGAACGGGCCACAAGGCTTATACCGTGATTATGATGATGATGATGATGATGATGATGATGACGATGGTAAGTCAGATACTAAATGATGCATGTAATACATGACTAAGAAAACAAAAAATTGAAAACTTGTATGTTTTTCGCTTCCTTGTGCTCTTAAAGTGTCTATTATGAATTAAAATTCCTAATATAATCTAATTAGATGAATGAAATACCAAAACCTAAACACAAATAGTTGCTTGGTACCACTTGTAAGGAATTCACTGCTGATGTATATACTTCGGTTTTCATGGCACAGAAATATCAACTACAAAAGTTACAATTGTTTTTACTAGTAACCCATAATGCACAAAGTATAGATATTTAAAGATACTGCTGCTTATCTACTAATATATATATATATATATATATATATATATATATATATATATATATATATGTGTGTGTGTGTGTGTGTGTATGTGTATGTGTGTCTGTCTGTCTGTCTGTCTAAACTAACGGCTATATGAAGCCATTGATCGTCTTCTTGTTCCCATCATTTCGTTCATCACACAAAGGACCATGTGACCGTGAGTAGTATAGATTTGGGAGTTTCGGCACAGTGTAGATAAGATGCTGAACTCTCCTCTGTGTTAATATATGAGTGATGTAGAATGCTCATTGATTTAGAACTCTCCTATGTGAAAATCGAGGTGTAAAAGAAGGGGCGTGTTGGCGTAGTGTCGTTCTCCCCTGTGCAGTGAGATGTGTTTGAGGTGGGGTGATGATGATGATGATGATGATTGTGTGTGTGTGTGTGTGATGTGTGATGGGTGGGTGGGTAACGGGGTTCCGGGGGGGGTGTTTGAATTAAATGTGAATTCATTTCGATGTGTGTGCTTAAACTCTCATGTATGAATATCGAGTCTAGGGTTCGATATGGGGTTCGGGGAGGGTGATGTTTGAATTAAATGTGGTGATAGTAATTCTTCGATGTCTGTGCTTAAACTCTCATGTATGAATATCAAGTGTAGGGTTTGATATCTATTACGTTTAGTGCTTCGATGTCTGTGCTTAAACTCTCATGTATGAATATCGAGTGTAGGGTTTGATATCTATTACGTTTAGTGTATGATATATGATGCAGTATCGTTATTCTTTAGATAAAAGAATATCGAGAGAATGATTAGGTATGTGTACTGGGAGAGATTTATGAAATAAATGTAATAAGACATTCTGGTAAGGGGTGTTCCCTATCCGGAATCTATCCTTGAGCTATATATCCAAGAGCGATGTAAAGGTTAAGAAAAGGTTAAATTCCATTCCCACATCGAGGTACGAGAAAATATAAATCTGTTCCACATTGAAGTATAAGGGTGATGACGTGTTGTCATTCCTCAAGATTTGTGCATATGTGTATATGTGTGAGCGTATAAATATTCATCTATGAATATCGAGTTCTCGGGAGGATTCATATATATGAACATAGAGTCCTCGGTTCGATACCCATTCATGTACGCGAGGATAAACACTAGTCCTCCTCCAGTACAAGCGACGAGAGGGTGGAAGGGGGGGAACGTGATAAAACGGTAATATAGTAAATTCGAATTAACAGGTCTCATCCTGTCCCGCCAGCTCGGGAACGAACGTGTCCTCACTTCACACAAACCCTCCGTACGAAGTACAATCGACGATAGGATGGGGAGGGGGGAGACAGGTATGATCACGTTGCATCACCCATCTGCTCACGCGGGAACGAATGCATTCTCACTTCACATCGCAACGTCAAGATGAGTGGAACAACAACTCCTATCATTGAAAGTGATACCAGATTCTGGGAGAATCTACGCAATTTCGAAGATTTGCAAAAGCATTGGGTTGAGCATCACGATGAAACGTGTGATGGGAAGATGCATCAAGTGATTTGCAAGAATCCTTCCCATCATGATTCGATCACATCTTATGCTCAATGCGGAAAGAATTGTAAAGTGTATCTCGGGTAAGTAGAATTATAATTGTGTGTTAACGTGAAAGTGTTGTTATGTGTTAGATAACTAATGATAAATATGTTTATTTCAGTAAAGCCCAAAGTGAAGATGTGGCATGCCAGTCCGAACAGGATCAAGGTGAAGATGTGTGCGGTCCGTACAATGACCGTCCGTTTAAGGATATCGGTACACCGAAACCCGAGGAGGAAGTCATAGAAAAGTGAGTATAAAATAATAAGAGTTTTACGTTAACAAGTGTATTAAATATTCACGATGTTGAGACATAGTTCGTGTATGTCCGCAGATCCAGTAAGAAAGGAGACAAGAAAAAGAAGAAGACGAACTGCAAACCGAGAATCGTCAAAGCCAAGAAGACGTTCGATCAAGACAGTTTCATTATAATGATGTTCGAACCCTTCACACCCTTCGCAGAAGAAGTAGAGGAGGAAGTTGCGAGTGATGGTAAATAGTGTGTGCATGAACGATAACGACATCTCCATCAGCATTGACTTTCGTGTGAACATAGGATTATACAATGAACTCCCATCACTTTACATTAAAGCCACACATGACGATACGTTTGTGTATATTACAAAAGAGGATTGGGAGGTAATAATGTCAAATTTGTGTGTTTTGGATACGTATCTGAAAGATGGTAAGCATCCATGTGCACCGTACAGTGAAAATATAATATATGCATTTAATATAATGTTATGCATGAATAAGATGAATGAAATAACGTTTGTGAATACATGTTTAAATGTGGGCAGTATAAATCTGAATAGTACTGCATTCAATGGACTTAAAAGACTAATTCCATATATTGAAAGAAATTTATATCAGTTGTATGATATTCATAAATCATTATGTTCATATGATGCAAAAAGCAGGAGTGCAAGGAAGAGGATATTGGAGATGTATGTTAAAGTCAATAAAAAGATAATTTGAATTTGTAATGTTTTATTTATTACACCTATATGATAGATTGTACAACATGAGTTAATGGTTTATAAGTGAATAATTTATCATGAATAATTAAACAGAAAAATGAAGTTTGTGCAGGAAAATTTGACGATGCTTGAACTTCCAATCTGACATTCACTGCCCCCGTCACAGTATCCTCAGGTTGATGAGAGCAATCGATGACGAATAGCGGTGCATATTTCAGAAAGTCGTTCCTTTTCAAAAGAGGGTAGTTCTCCTTTCCATAGTAGGATGATTGAAATTTGGAATATTGATCATACAGAGATGCAAATTTCGAATTGGCGAAATCCAAATTCATATCGTGATAGGGGTAAGATTCACTGTTGAGATAAAGTTTCAGATTGGTGATATTACAATTATCAAATAGAGAAGCATCCTTAGCGAGATGATTCAATCTATCCACTTGTGCACCGACTATGACGAAACGTGGTGTTTCAAGTTTAGTCGTGGTTGCAATGTTCCATGTGAACGCTTTAGTTTGAGGTACAGCAGGTTGAGTGTGAAGGTCCAAGGTTCGAAATGCGACGTGTAGAGGTTTATCCGATTTGACGAGTTTAAGTTTATCAACTCGTTCAGAATCTGAAAGTCGAAGTACAGGCATCCTCCATTCGAGTCTAGTTAGTTGTATGGTTGTAGGATCGTTTCCAATGATACAATTATTAGAATCCTTAGATCTAATGAGAATAAGTTAAAACTTGCTATTAAGTATGACCTCCTTGTGATCGTCGGCGAAACCCAGCAACATCGAAAGAGGAACGATAGCATTGAAGATACCATTCGATGTATTCACGATGTCTACCACACCTCCTGGATAGATCCATCCAGCATTAAGTAAACGATTCGATTCCAGTTCATTCAGTGCGGCATAGTTACGCATCGTTGATGAAATGCCCGGATTCCTAGTTCTATCAATAGTCGTTCCATTCATATCCAGACGAATCTCATCGAATAGGAATGCCATACCATTGTTACTCAATTTCGATGTGGCGACGGTGCCGTCGGGTTTAGTGAGAGTTCCCTCACTGTAGAGATAACTTCTACTAGGAAGCGTGTACAAATCTTCAGCTTGACATGGAATTCTAATTTCATCGTTCACATCGAGAGCTGACGTATTGTACGGTAGGAATACGTGTTCTTCCTCCTTACTGATCTTATCATCAAAAGTCGGAATCCCGGTCACGTCCAACACATCCATCATAGAACCTTGAAGCCTAAGTTAGCGAGAAATTTTTGATTAGACGATGTGATTAGCTTGCGGGTCGATGATCGAGTAGAGTTCAATCTCGAGAGATGTTTTTTTAATATAGCATCGTCTCTTAAAACTTATACCCATTACGACGTATGTGCAATCGTACAGTGATGGTTTCGTTCCTGAAATCTAACTTATCGCCGTTCTGGTCTACCACTCTAATGTCGAGATGATCAATGAGATTCGTATCGATGATTGGTAAATATATAGGACTTGATGGTTCCTGCGAGATATGATAACCTGGAGGTACCGATGGGAAAAATTCATACAGAGAATGACCACTTTTACCATTGATGAAAGATCCCGTTGCAAGACTACGCTCGATACGTATGATGCTGACCTTGAATATGTTAACCAAATCATTAGACTCGGTCAGCACGTTTGCCGGTACCCTCAGTTTAGAGGTGAAACCGAGAAGAGGAGCAATAGATCTCTCACGACTAAAGTCGATAATATAGGGAGATTGAATTTCTGATTTCATGGTGTTATTATTAGCACGTAGAATAAAGTCGTCACCGATGTCGAGAGCATCCTTGATCAATCTGGCGATATCATCCAATTCATAAATACCCGGTGGAATCACTATACGTTCGACTTTTCCATCGCGAACGTAATGGAATAGATTATTGCTCTCGTCCACATTCGGAATCGAGTAAAAAGTCTCAAAATTCAATAGAGCTATCTCGTAATGTCCGTTAGGATCCAGATGTAATGGTGGATTTAGAAATGTAGAGAAGCTGGTATCACTACCACTCACGGTGATCGTGTAACTCATCGAGGAGAAACTGAAGGCACAAGTGACCGCAAATCACAGAATCGAATTCTTGAAATCTCGTCGTATTATATAGGAGCTTGACACCCGAAAGGTATGTTTCTATCTCTTCCGGAGGTCTCAGATCGCCGAAACTGTCAAAGTAGTAGGCAACATCACCATCCTTACGTACAGCAACCCAATGTGTACCATGGTTATTTGATTTATCCAGATTCACTACTATTCTCTCATAGTATCGAGGACGTGGAGGTAGTTTATCGATCATGTAGACACCTCTAAAATGTGGAATGTGTAGACGTCGTGCATACGAATCGATCTCGTTAGCACTCAGGGCTTTTTCCGGGATAAATATAGGCCTCGCCCCGAGTTTTTTGATCGAAGATACAATCCTCTACCCTTACGACGTCTCTTACGGCGAAGACCTTTGCCCTGAGCCAAAGATTCCATGCGCTCGTTGTGACGTGTTAATTCCGCAAGTTGTTTTGCATCCGAACGTTTCTTATTGACAGCCGTAGCAATCTGAGCAGCACCTCCAGCTGGACCACCTGCTGCACCTAGAGCTGCTAAAAGTGGTAGCAAAGGTAAGAAACCACCTCTCTTGTTGCGACGTTTACGCATGCCAGCGCCCGCTGCCAATTTACCCTTCATAAGTGTAGTCACAAGTCGAGCCGCAAGTCGTTCGCCCAAAAAAGCGTCGGTAGCCTGTACACGTCTCCAAGCTTTCTCTACCAACACCTTATCGGCTAGACGACGAGATTCTGTATCAGTACTCTCTGCGTAAGCCCGATCGTGATCGAGACACGCTGAATCTAACCCGTTCACCGGTAAGTCAACTCTCTGCAAGCGTTTATGTAGTTTCGTTCCGGGACGGCAGAAACGATAACCCGGTAAATGTGCCTCAAATGGTAATGAATTAATCAAGGAATTAAGAATTCCCGAACCTTTGCGTGCACGTGTAGAGCGCATGTCTCACTATGAAATAAAAAGGCAAAACGTGCGCTTTATAAGTATACGATTCCTATGACGATTGGCTAAATCCAGTAAAGACATAGATTGCCCTTATCACGAACGAAATAAAAGACAAAACTTATGCTTTATAAGTATTAGTCGCGATATGGAGATAGTAAAGCAAAAGTGTACGCTACCCATACAGGTGTTAGATTTCGAGGATGACATTCGCAAAGTACGACACGGTACGTTGTTTCCGAGTAACGTTAGAGCGCTCATACTGGGCAGTTCAAATGCTGGAAAAACGAACGTTTTACTCAACCTGCTTATTCACGAGAATGGTCTGAGATTCGAAAACCTCTACATATACTCGAAATCGTTGCAAAAACCTAAATATCGATATTTACTCAGGTTACTGAAAACTATACCCGATATAGGTGTATTTACGTTCGATGATGGTGATAAAGTGATTCAAACGTCGGATGCTAGAGAAAATTCGATATTCGTATTTGATGATGTGATAAATGAAAAACAGGGTAAGATAACTTCATATTACAGTATGGGTAGACATCGTAATGTCGATGCTATATATTTAGCACAATCATATGCTAAAGTACCTAATCATTTAATTAGAGATAATGCAAATTTGATTATATTCTTTAGACAGGATAATCTCAATTTAAAACATATATACGAAGATTATGTAAATACCGATATGTCCTATGATGAATTTAAGAATATGTGTAAACATATATGGGAGAGTGATGAACGATCCTTTGTTGTTATAGTACCAGAATATCCACTGAACGAGGGACGCTACCGTCACGGTTTTGATCGCTTTATCAGAATGAATAAATAGAATAATCCATCACTTAAGCAATGAGTATCGACAGGTTCGGATCCCGAAGAATCATACCCTCTAGGGGTGTGTTCAATCGATATATCATAACTAGAGATGGATCGGGAAACTATCGATTCAAGGGAAAGCGATTGTGCAATATTCACGACCCTGAAGAAGGTGACGATGCATTGACTAAACGTTATGTGGATACGCATACGGCTGACGTCGAGAATCGAATGCAGATCTTCAGCGAGCAGACCTCGTATCAGCGTATGGGCGAGTTTGAAGCTATGCTTAGGGATCACATACAAAAATCGCTCGACATCCAATACAACAATTTAATGGAGTACTTAAGTAAATATGCATTTAAACGTGATTCCGAAAATAATGTCATTATAGATGGTATAAGAATGAAAACGCTGTTGGACCCCCTTCACGAACACGACGTTCCTAATAAAAAATATGTAGATGATAGGATTCCAATTCACGACTCTAATGAAACTCTATCATTTCGAATGAAGAGATTGAAGGATTTAGCCGACCCGATAGATGATAGTGATGCAGTCACCATGAGTTATGTTAATCATTTCTTTATACAGAAACACAATGAATTGCAAACGGGTTTAACTGTGACTATAACAAACATTGCCGATACTATTACACGGAAACAGAATGAATTACAAAGTCAGTTAACTAGAACAATCACCTCCGCTAGCGAGACTATTACTACAGCTGTAGAAAAAGAAGTGAAAGAACTAACCGCACGACAAACGGTTCTTGATAATAAACTAATCACTATAAATAATGATATTCATACTATCAAAACACGAATGAGAAATGTTGTAAACACTATGTTACAACAATTGAAAGCACAACTCATAATTTCATTGCAAACACGTCCGTTTCGAGGTCCCTCTTTAAGGTATACGTTAACATCGGGACTCGAATACTATAAAGTTCCTGGAAATGGAAGTGTACTCTCGTGTTCTATTGTATCATCGGTACATCCGCATGCTGTAAATGATACATTGTTTGCAATAAACGGAAGATTAGTTGAAAGATATCCTGTAAGAGTTGAAACTGGCGATATTCTATCGTTTACAGCGCCAGCCGGACGTGCTAAAGATGGTCATATATTAAGTATAGAACTGATAGTTTCATATAAATTAGCAGTAGCTGATAAATTATACATTCATTTCGATATGGATGCTGAAGCTATAAGACTTAAGGAATCCATTGCCCGTCACAGTAGGGCAATAAGAGAAAAGTTACGTTCTCTCAAAGGAATGAAATTCGAAACGCAACGAGTCATGTCTGAAGTTCTTCAACCTGTAACCGAACCATTGAAAGTAATAGCGAAAGCACACCAAGACAACAACGACGAGGAAACTACAGATGATGCTAGCGGATCTGATCTCGTGTCAAAGTATCTACACAAGGTTCGAACTGCTAGTTCGAGTGACATGGACAATAATTACGGCATACGTTACGAGGATAATGAGTATAAATTGGGTAACAAGACAGTTGTGTTTAAATCTGATGGTGTTCAGATAGGGACAGAAACGTATGAACCCACAGCAGACTTATATGAATTATTATTTAAACGTTTACCTCGCAAGACATCGTACACAGATGATGATTTAGACGTGCATTCACAAATCTTACAGAATACTCAAGTTTACAGACACGGCTATTCAAGAGATGGACGTTTAAGAGCAAATCGAGGGTTCAAGTATCGTCATATCATTCGTGACCTTGTTAGTAATCGAACTGGATTTGGTTTACGTTGGAAAGAACATGTACCGCAGAGAAAATTAGATTACGTCTACTGGAACGATCCGAATGAAATAATAAACAGATTAAGATTATTAGTTACGTCGAGGGATGCAGGTAATTTGAATCACTCACCCGAGATAGAAGAAATTATTACAGAACTTAAAACATCAAAAATTATAGCATGATAAAACGTCGCATTGCAACCGAGTTACATGCACCAGCTAGAAGACGATTTTTACGTCGTAAGATCATAAGCAAAGGAATGAACGATTTAGTACAAATAGATCTTATGGACATGTCTAATTATGCAAGAGACAATAGGAATTATAAGTATATTCTTCTTGCATGCAATTTTTATTCCAAGATGGCTTATGCAAGACCATTACGTGATAAAAGTGGTATTAACGTTTCGACTGCTATGGAGGAGATATTGAATGAAATGGAATCGTTTCCGAAGAATGTTCAATCTGATAATGGAAGGGAGTTTTACAATAAACATTTCCGCGAACTAATGAATCGTAATAATATTAATCATTACAGTACATTCACTCACGTTAAGGCTGCTGCAGTGGAACTTTTAATAAGAACGATCAAACTGAATTTGCATTAGGAATTTATTGTTCAAGGCTCATATCAATGGATAAACATACTACCTAGAATTATTCATACATACAATAATACTTATCATCGAACGATTCGTTTGAAGCCTGTAGAAGTTCGTGATAATTCTCTCCTCCTCAGTGTATACAAATATGATAGAAGTCTGCGTGAGAAGCGAAGATCTAGACTTCATCGTGTTGGTGACTACGTGAGGATTTCTAAGCATAAAGGTGTTATGGAGAAAGGTTATCTACCAAATTGGAGTGTTGAAGTCTTTAGGATACGTACAGTGCAAAGGACACATCCATTGACCTATCTCATCGAGGATCTGGAGGGTAAACTGATTGAAGGAGCATTCTACGGTTATGAATTACAGAGAACTCAATATCCAGACACGTATTTAGTTGAAAGGATTATCAGACGACGTGGTGATAGGATTCTGGTGAAATGGTTAGGATTTCCTACCCGTGAATGGATTAATGAGGTGGACATTGTATAAATAAAAAACACACAACTCAATAAAGAAATATAATTTTAATGATATATTGTGTTTTATTTTTTTTGTTCACATTGATTCCTGATATCTTCTGTAACATAACGTTCGTGCTAGTTCACATTGATTATATATAAATTCACATCTCCTTAACTTAAACATGATAATAACATTTTTATACTTTTTTAAAAAATCATACATGATTATAGTTGAATTAACATTTAGTTGTAGAGATTTTAACATAACGTACATGCTAGTTCACATTGAGTATATATAAATTCACCTACCCTTAACGTAAACATGATAATTACAATTTGAAGTAATTAGTAATATACGTTAAACAAGCATCATACATGATTATAGCTGAAATAAGAGCATTTAACATAATGTACATGCTAGTTCACATTGATTATATATAAATCCACCCTCACCCCTTAACGGAGACATGATAATAACATTTTGATATAATTAGTAAATATATTTTAATAAAAAATCATACATGATTATAGTTGAATTAACATTTCATTGTAGAGATCAATAAGGTTACATTGATTTCTGCTATCTAACATTTCAAAACGACATGAATAGAAAAAATATTCCTTCCCCCCTAACGTAAACATAAAAAAAGCAACACGTTATCTTTCAAATGAAGTAAATATGTTATTATCATGTAATTAGTAACACACTTTACAATTATACTTGAAACTCAATTATTTCGTTTTTTGAAATACAGTAATATGTTATTATCATGTGCCTAGTAATACCTTTTAACTCAGTTGTAACACACTTTACAATTATACTTGAAACTCAATTATTTCTTTTTTGAAATACAGTAATATGTTATAATCATGTGCCTAGTAATACCTTTTAACTCAGTTGTAACACACTTTACAATTATACTTGAAACTCAATTATTTTGTTTTTTGAAATACAGTAATATGTTATTATCATGGCCTAGTAATACCTTTTAACTCAGTTGAATCTATGCTTTATTGAGAAAAGAAAAAAAAATTACACTTGACAGTTTTCTATAGCATAATGTCCCCATGCTAATGTTGAAAATGAATTATCGGGAATGTATCGTTTTGTATCGATACCACTTAAAGCTATCTTATTAGATTCAATGGTATGAACATTATGTTTATAACTTCTGAAACATGTCTGCATGCTTCGATGTATCGTGTCAGGATGTGTAATACATGAGAGATATTGTTCAAAGGTTATGAATCTCATCGAATCTTTTGTTACACCTTTTGATTTTTTAATCACTTCAGTATCATATCGATAACAATATAATTTCGATTTCAATCCTACATATTCAGTCATCACTCTACCGGCTAGCTCATCCTTGAATAATCCTGAAATTTTCTTATTTGCTAACGGAATACCATACACATTATCCATTGGATAATTCGATGTATCGAATAAATGTATATTGGGTTTAATAAATTCATATATATCGCAGCTAGATTCAAAGAGAAAAGCATCCGTGTCCGTATAGATTAAAGTTACATCTTTCAATTTTTTCTTCAGAATTTCATAATAAAAATCATACATTTTATGTTTGGATAGATCCAGGATTGCTTGTCCTATGTATATTGGCTTATTCATCAATATTTCATCTCTGACCAATTCTATACCTATTAAATTTTCATCAAAAATCACGTACCTTATACACGTCTGTCGAGCTAACAATTTACGCGCTCGTTTCCCGCTGGTAGCTAAATGAAATGAATTATAACGTTTTACATTCTCTATAAATTTTCCATAAACACAATTATTCATTAACTTCCATAGATTTTGGCCAAATTTCGTCTTATCTTCAATACGTTTACGAGCGTTGAGTTCAATGTAAGGATTTATCCAGTTAGATTGTTTATAACCTATTACTCTATGTATACGCGATGGAATCAAACCAAGTTTAACACATTGTTGAAAATTGAGATAATGTAATACGTTTTTATTTTTATCATTCAATGTTGTTAGCAATTTTGTATACTTATCACCTGGCGCGATTTCATTCAAAGGGCATAATGGCAAATCATTTTGTATATCATGAAGTTCCTGTGGATATTTAAAGTCTACTTCCAACACATATCCCACGTCAGAATCACTTGTAATAGACATAAAATCTATTGATTTAATTTCAGCATCAGTTAGCCACCTTATATCAGTGTATGGTAAGCTATTATTTTCCATTGTATATCCATATAAAGAATTGCAGTCGACGTACATTAAATAATTAGTTGGTTGAGTGTTATCATAGCTAGTCATGTATCTGTTATTCGCCTTTGCATACCGTTTGGACACAGTGCAAATTCCACCTCGTATTCCTTTTTCGAAGAAATCTAACATAGTCTTATCTGTTAATAATGAAATCTGTACACCAGTCGTTCTTAACATTGCATCATAGGCTAATCCGGGAAGTGTGTAATACTGACACGGGTCGAGTCCGTACAAACCGATACTTAATTCACGGAAGCGTTCAAACACGTCCGTTAGTATTAACGTATAACACTTAAGATATATATTTAAATATTCACCCAGATTTTTAACATTGAATTCATTCCATACCGTTCTAGCATGACTATAATCCTCATCGCTTACATGATCAAACTGATGTTTGGATGGTAGACTATTCTCGTATAATTTTTCTATAGAATCCACATACGTGTACGGGAAGACACCTTTGCGTTTCATCAGTTGTCTATGCAAAGGATTCGTATACGTATTATTGGTATAATGAAAATCATCTGATTCTAACATATCCGAAAGGTTACTAAGTTTTGAATCCAAAAAACGATAGCTATCCAGAAATCTTAGATATATACTCATTCCATTCGAATTTGTATATCTTTTGCTAAAGGATAAGTAATTTTCAGAAGTTTGTGCAATACAGTTGATAGGTTCCGTATCGTAACCTAGTTTCTTTACTATGAAATGAGCATCGTATTTTGACATGCAATGAAAGAATATTGGTATGAATCCTGGCATTTTCCTATTTAAATTGCAGTGCTTATGGGCTGGGCCAACGTAACTTCCAGTCAAATGACAATGATCACGAACCTTTATACACGAGTTAAGAAATTCACGTTTGCATATGTGACATCGTGTTGCATTTTGATATTCTAGTTCATCCACATCTCTCATACTTATTTCAATTTTATTAGCATATATATTAATGACCTGATTTGCAATTAACGTTAATTCTTTAAGAAAATTTTCAATTGCATATGGACCTTCAAATGATTTGAAACGTGTTAAATTTTTATCATAACTACAAACCAAATGTAATGCAATTGCATACGCTTCATGTTTATGAGTGGTACGTGTCCAACTTTTGCTCGATACATCTTGACACGAATCTACCTTACGTAAGATACATTCTATGTCTGCATAAACCACGAATGGAACTTTTAGACATTTCGAATATGCGTTAAATTCAACGAGATCAGTTTTACCAGCCTCGGGCATTCTGATAATTTGATTCATCATACACCGCTTTTTATGACTATTTAAACGTGATTCTGATGTGAAATACAAGTTACAATTGTTACATAACCATTTTCGTCCATTATGTTTAGTTAGCTGCTTTGCTAGCAAACGTGATAAGTCTGTTATCAGACAATAATGTCTTTTATACATTAAATGATTAACATGATGTGATTTTATCTCTCTTGGTTGATATAAGAGAATAATCGATTTATTTTCAACACCGTATATCGTTAATGAAATATTTGAATTTTGATTCTCGAATGTTTCTACATCTTTCAATGACACGGGGAATGTTATATTCTCAAAGTTAAATTCTTTACGAAAATCATATCTTTTATAGGACGTGGGTCGATTCTTGTTACGTTCTACTGGGTATTTGGATGCTAACAGACAGTATGCAAAGCAATATTTATCAGTATTACGAATGTTAATAACAGCTCTCTTCGATTTTATAAAGTCGGGTAATTCAGTATACACCCCTGCATTCAATGAATCGTATTGTGTCACGTATATTGTTAATTTCTCAATACTGTATAAAGCTTTTGAACTGGTACGCGATTCAAAATTATCCATATGATCTAGTATAGGTTGTACAATCTTCTCTTCATACCATATAGATTTATCTGTAGATTGCAATATCACCTCAAGTTTACTGTTAAAGTTGAATGTATGAATATTATCGCTCTCTTGTGATATTATGACATATTGACAGGATAAACAGGATCCTATCTTAAGACCTGATTTATACATGTTTAAGCCCTTATCAATTTCATTCAAAATTAAAGGTTTGCATTCTGCTAAGAATATGACGGGGTCAAGTATATTAACACAGTTGTGAATTTCGTATGTACATAATCTGTTTTTGAAGGCAGACTCACTGTGAATACATTGTAACCGTTCAGCCTGGATCACGTTCGGACGGGTTTCATCTTGCTGAATCGAGGGTTGTCCAGTGGCACTATCGGAGCATCTTGTTGCCGTTTCTGAAAATCAATTACAATATTCGATTATCTTTACATACGGGAACATTGATTTACATGTATGTAAGGTGGTGACAGAAATAACATACATGTTAATAACTTTTACATGTCTGAATCTCAATTTTACGTAAACTCTATACTTTACATAGAACGTAACATGCATGTAACTTTTACATATGAAAATATTTACATAATGATTATGTATTTTACACAGAGATTACAATTATTGCTATCATCATGTAACTACAATATTCAGATAGTATGTAACTGTTTTACGTAATGCTCTCTCCCTTACATAAATGATAAAACACACAACGTAAACCATATACATGTAAAATACCGTAACTGAACTACGATATTCACATGTACGTTTTTACACACATAAATTAACGTTCTTTTTTCACCCACAACGTTACTTTTACGTGTAACAAACAAAACGTAACCAACATGCATGTGAAATAACGTAACTGAACTACGATATTCACATGTACGTAATTATTACACATGAAAATTAACCCTACAACGTTCACCCTCAATTACTAATACTACATGACGTGCGATAATTAACACTTTAAGTTCTAATACAACATGTAAGATTTCACATTTACATGTAAGTAACTACATTATCACTTTTTTATGAAATTTTATTCAATAATTATGCTCACCTTTTGACGACATTACGGGCTGCTTAAAAAAGACAATTTGTGTCGTTTGAAACCACTTTCTAGAGTTTCCTCGCCATGGTATTGGAGTATGCAGTCACCACGGTTTAGTAGATCTTTCTGCGCTGCGGTCATGTGTTTGAATCTCTCCGGGAGGAAAACTTGGAATTCTGATGTTTCGACGACAACCCGTTCACCATATCTGGTCTTCACGGTTTTGACGGATCGAATGATGTGTTGAACGGACTGATCTAATTCACGTAGTTTCTTTGTGGGAAGATGTGTTCCACCTTCAGCTAGTTGATTTAGCTGGAGCATCTCATGATCTGAAACAAACGTATAAGCACACACGAATCAGTATTACTTCAACATTCTTCGTAAACAGAGATAAAAAATGAATTACAGTATACAACTTTCCTATCTTACCTGTAGGATCCATATTTCCAGAGAATCGACTGCCTCCTCACTCATCCGTACCACGGTATTTATTGAGAGAGGCTCCGCCCCTCCTTCAGGGAGAGGTGTTACTGTCTACATATTACGCTATGAGTTTAAAGTTGTTACTAGTGACTACGTTATGAATTCAAAGGTATTACTAGTAACTTTATTATCATAGTTTAAACTTTATATAGGTTCATCAGTTTTTACACCCCCTCCAACCGTATCTCTCCTTCCCAAACACCATGTTGCGTGCGCACGCTAACTGTGATTCGTTCCCTACATCTTGGAGGGGGGATATAGTTACACATTTCTTTACACACACATACTTGTACAAAATATATTTTTCTGAACATTTGATTTTTTTTACATTTGGTATACTAACACATTCATAGTATTGTTTCATCATTCATACAAATATATAGATTCATTCGTTTAATTTTAAAATATATTCTTTTTTTTCGTAACGTTATTTGACAAAATTAGACTTCGCTACAGCAATAAGAATGTTTTGACCACCCCTGTCACCAGTCTGGAGAGATTAACTCTTTTTTTCTCTGACCCACATACTAAGAGGGATGAAGTTCAGTGGAGTATTCGTAATACTGAGGGGAGATTTTCTAGACAATTTTTTATATGGAGGGTGATATCTTGCCATGGATAGTTAGGATATCTACACTATAGATCCCTACTTGCGTATATATATTATCATATTGATTGATCAGTTTGTATTACACATATATACTTAAAGATGAGATACTTTTCTCTCGTTATCTTAATCATTTTTAAATAGATGGTTAGTGCTTTTATTTTATTTTCGATGTTATGTTCCACTTTTATCATGCTTCGAGGGAATATTCTTTTTAGGTTATCGTGCTTAGAGGGAGCGTTCCTTTATCATGAAGCCCTTTCAAACAGATTTACATTTGCATTCTTATACTTTTCTCTCAATATTTTTTTATCATTCTTAAAGAGATGGGTAGTGCTTTTATTTTATTTGCATTTGCTATGTCCCACTTTTATCATGCTTAGAGGGAACATTTCTTTGTCATGAGACCCTCTCACATAGATTTACATTTCCATTCTTATACTTCAATGTGGAACAGATTTATATTTTCTCGTACCTCGATGTGGGAATGGAATTTAACCTTTTCTTAACCTTTACATCGCTCTTGGATATATAGCTCAAGGATAGATTCTGGATAGGGAACACCCCTTACCAGAATGTCTTATTACATTTATTTCATAAATCTCTCCCAGTACAGATACCTAATCATTCTCTCGATATTCTTTTATCTAAAGAATAACGATACTGCATCATATATCATACACTAAACGTAATAGATATCAAACCCTACACTCGATATTCATACATGAGAGTTTAAGCACAGACATCGAAGCACTAAACGTAATAGATATCAAACCCTACACTCGATATTCATACATGAGAGTTTAAGCACAGACATCGAAGAATTACAATCACCACATTTAATTCAAACATCACCCTCCCCGAACCCCATATCGAACCCTAGACTCGATATTCATACATGAGAGTTTAAGCACACACATCGAAATGAATTCACATTTAATTCAAACACCCCTCCGGAACCCCGTTACCCACCCACCCATCACACATCACACACACACAATCATCATCATCATCATCATCATCATCATCATCATCATCATCATCATCATCATCATCATCATCATCATCATCATCATCATCATCATCATCACCCCACCTCAAACACATCTCACTGCACAGGGGAGAACGGCACTACGCCAACACTCCCCTTCTTTTACACCTCGATTTTCACATAGGAGAGTTCTAAATCAATGAGCATTCTACATCACTCATATATTAACACAGAGGAGAGTTCAGCATCTTATCTACACTGTGCCGAAACTCCCAAATCTATACTACTACCGTGTTTGGTGGTGGAGCTGCCATTTTCAAAGATTTCTTCTTGGTGTCGGTCGGACTTCTCGTTAGGCCCTACTCTTCCGGGGTTCAGTGACTTGTGGGAGGCTAAGCGGCCTCGGAGGCTGCGGACTGAAGCATGTTTTCATACGTTGTCAACCAAAATGGTCATACTCATGCTCTTCCATTATAACCTCTTTCCAGGTTTCATTAGAAAACAGAGCACCGTATGATCTAAGCGCACTGCTCCAGTTCAGTTGCAAGAACCCTTCTGTAATATGCGCTAGCAAAAGTTTTGCTGAAATAAACGCTGATAAAATACGAATAATAAATTGTAAGTATTGTCGATTATGCAGTCGATACTTCATGTTTCCTGCCGCGTAATTCGTAATTGCAGAGAATACCTTTAAGTTTGGTCTTCTTATGTGAACTTCCTCTCTGGAAAATTGATTCCTTCTTAAATAATATACTTTCTAGATGGCCGGTGGACCTATCTTGGGTATTTTTTCTTCTTTCTTCTAATTTTAAGTCCTCCAACGTTAAGTCATATCGGACGGTGAATGAGAAGGGTGAAATGATGCTCAAACGTGTCCAAGATACACGGAGCTTACAGCTACCCGACATTCGTCCTTAAAGATACGGGAAAGCTCCGGAGAAAACCTTACACAGGTTTACCCTGACCGAGATTTGAACTCGGGACTTCTAGAACGTGAGGCAGACACGCTACCATCTACGCTACTGAGGCGGGCGTATCTTGGGTAGCTCACGGAAGATAACTTCCCCTAGTCGTAAGATGAATGCTGAAAATATTAATTACATCCCGTGACATTGCTTTTCCCTTCATTTCATACGAGGGCTGTTCAATAAAGAATGACCATAATTCTTTACGGTCATAATTTTTCGGTCTAAAATTCAATCTTATTATATTCTGTTAGCTTAATGTGAAACAAACACGCCGTATTAACTTCATTGTTGGTACTCCAGGTTCCCGCCTGTGAGAACCAGGCAAGTTCAGACATGTTCAGTATCGCCTACCGCTGCAATGGAGGTAACATGCAGTTAAAGTTGATGTTAGAGAAAGATCCAGAGCTTCTTTCAGACGTAATAACTGCTGATGAAGCTTGGCTACATCATTTTGATCCTAAGAGCAAACAGCAAAGCTCAGTGTGGAAATCTACTTCATCACCAACCCCCCAAAAAGCAAAAGTGGTTGCTTCTGCTGGGAAAGTTATGATCATCTCATTCTTTGAAGTTCATGGAATGGATTATCAACATGTTGTACCTGCACACACATCAGTAACTGGAAAATACTACAGGGATGTCCTGAAAACATTGCAAGTCCATATCAGGCGCGTGAAGAAGTTTGGGTGCTGCACCACGATAATGCACGGGCGCATAATGCCAATGTTGTTGCTGAATATCTTCCAAAAATCAACGTGAAGTGCATCCCTCACCCTTCCCATAGTGCGGATTTAGCCCCATGTGACTTTTTTCTATTCCCTAAGTTGAAGAAACGCCTTCGTGGGAGGCATTATCCACCATCAGAAGCAGTGGTGAAGGCTGTGGAGGCGATTTTGAAGTATCTCTCCAAAATGGTCTCCTGCATGTCTGTGAAGACTGGCAGAAATGAGAAGGACCATCAAAATTATGAGGATGAGTAAAGGTACGTTGGCAAAAAAAAAAAAAAAAAAAAAAAAAAAAAAAAAAAAAAAAAAAATAAGATCATTCTTTATTGAACAGCCCTCGTTTCACTTCACATCAACTTGGTTGTTACAGAGTAATGGCGGGAGTTTCGGCGTTTCATGGCAGGGAAGGGCTCTTTGCAGGGAGGGAGGAAGTTTTACGAACTGCCACCGGGAAGCCTCATTCTGTAAACTGTAGCGATTCTGCCTTTCGTTGTTTTATCCCTTAGATTCGGTCGCACTCTCTACTCTCACTTCAACTTTCATAGCCGGGAACTGCTCCATAAGGAAAATAGACGCAAAACATCTTCCATGGGTTGAGGTACTAAGTCCCCACGTTATCATACTTCATTTCATAAACTTAGTGTGAAAGAATAATTAATTTCCATTAATTAACCTATTAGAAACAATAATTTAGCCATGTTCAAAACAAATAATTGATCTCAATTTTTGTCCAGGAGGGAGCACATATTGCTTCAGTTAATACAATTGAAATGTTTGGCAACTGAAGGAGCAAACCCCTTTTATGTCAAGTTAATGATTATTCTCCAGCAAAAAGTGAGGTAAAACACTCCTAGATACTAAAGCTTCTACACCTCGAAATTAAATCCTTAACTCACCGCGATATTCACATACATACCATTCACTATCCTAAAATCCCAGTCTCTGGCTATCTGGCAGCAATAATAGCCGAAATGTCTTCCCCATCTCGTGTTGAGTTAGTTCTATCTGAACTCACAAATGAGCACGTTTGCCTCCTTCTCTATTACAGTTTCTCTCACACTAATCCCCACCGCTCTTATCTCTCTCAATTCTCCCGCCCTACATTACACCATCCTGGCCTACCCATCATCATTTACCTAGACATTGCAAGCCCCTTGGATCATAAATCGCGAACAAGATGACGGGCATCCATCCTGGACCATCACCCAGACCTTTAGATTGCGTGTGGCTGCCATCATACTCATTAGCCCTTAACCTAACAAATTCCTTATATCTCTGTAAGGGGCATTTGGAACAACTTTTCTTACGAACATGAAATTTGAACCCCGCTTTCTTTAGAACAACAGTAAAAATACGGCAGTTGGTGTAAATGAATGCTGGTGTACTTAACAGCAAAGATAATAAGAGTAATAAAACACAGTGACGTGATGGATTCAGTAGCTTTCTTCATTCTGAGAGGCAGCTCCAAACAGGATGTTCTCCTAATCTCTGTTTCATATAACCTTGCCCCGCTGGCGTGTATCACTCCGCGTGCAACTACCTTCCCCCTCATCCTAATAAGCTAATGCTTTCACGCCATTGGCCATAGGCGGTGCCTTCCCGTCACATTTTAAACTGCAGTAAACGTCATAATAATTGCCAGGAAGGTAGATAAAATCATACAAATAAGAATATGAAGGCATGCAAAAATAATGAAGTTTATAATGAAACTGAGCAAGTTGAAACTGAATGAATGAGCAATGAAACTGAAACAAGTTTATAATGAAAGGCCTTCAGCCTTTTCCACTGGTAATTTTTAAAACCAGCACACATACCTTGCAAAAATGCTTGTCTTTCAGTCTTAAAAGTCGTGTCACGCCATACTTGTCGTGTGTCCTTCATTCACCCAAGTCTCGTCAAAGTAGTATATTTTGCGATTTGTATCCCGATACAATCTGATTGTCATTAAATAACATCTTCGCCACACAGCAATATCGCCCCTGGAGTGGTAAGTTTTCCTGTTGTCTGAATTTCATGTCGCGATGTTCCTACGCATCTAACACACCTGTAAGTTCAGAGCACAGCCGTTCGACTTCTCTGACGAAGACGGATTGTTCTCTGGGAGTGCATTAAACACATGCAACACAATTCTTTTTTCGCCGTTTTGTAAAGGTTTTCCCTTGCGCTGCATCAGCGAAAAACTGGCGGTAGACTCTGCCATTATACATATAAGTACACACGCAATAAACGATCAGTAAAATAATTGAACTCTCACACTCGGCACAGCACACCTTCGAATGGCGGTATATGACTAATCCAGTTCAAAACAAGTTCAGTGATAAAAGTTATATAAACAAATATGTCATCACTATCGATAAATCACGTGCTATCGTGCTATGTGCTTGAGAGCAAAGGAACCTCCTCTTTACTTCGTTTCAGTATTAACATGTATTTCATATAAATCAACTCTGTTGCGTAATATATTTAACTAAAACAGTTACGAGAATGTAAATTTGACAATTCTCTTCCAACATATAAAGATATGTCGCCATGCTGAATAACGAACTAATTTTTACCGCACAGCAGTTTATACTGCAACAGCAGCCAATGAGAGGTGATAAGTTCACGTGACCGTTAAGAAATACGGGGCAAGCTTATGTGAAACAAGGATTAGCTATTTGTTGATAACTATTGGCTTATATTTCGGATACAGTGATTCAGTTGTGTGATAAATTTGCATTATACAATTATGGAAAGGTAAGTTTGACTGATGTATTAGAGTAAATTATGTTGAATAAGGCAGTATTTTATATAGCACAGCAGACAGTGAGAGGTGACATTACATGTGACGGTTAAGAAATAAGGGACAAATTTCGGAATAAGGTTTAACGAGCCTGGGCTTACGTGCTGCCCACACAACTGAAGGTTTCAGCTGAGGACCTAAAAGCAAGGAAGTTTCCTTCATCCCACATGCAAAGGGCAGTGAAATAAGCGAGGAAAGTCTGATATAATGACTTCGATGCTTCCAAACCCATGCATGAGAAGTCTTTCAATATCCTTTTGAACTCCGTTGTGAGCTAAATATTCTATCTCAGGGCGGGTAACAGATGTAATACACAAGAAACGAGCTCTTTCATCTTTCTCTACCTTGTATCCAGTATAATAAGTAGAAGTACTAATGGAGATTTATATGCTCGTGTATGGTGCTGAATCGTGGATAATGAAAGAAAAGCACCAAGACGTTTGGTCCAAAATACTTCTAGAAAATAAAATTATTGAACAAGTGTCAACATTTAATTTCCTCAGGCGTGAAATATCATACATATCCAAACAAACTTTGATAACGGGTTAAATAAATGTAACTGATCAGAGGTAAAATAAAAACAACCCTAAAGAATAAAATAAGAAAAGATTCAATAACAAAATTGTATAAAGCAATGACTGTCCGAATTGTAACTTATGGTTCAGAAACATGGGCAATGGCGGCACAATATGAAAGAAATATACAAACAGCAGAAATGAAGTTCCTTAGAAGCGTAGCTGGAGATACAATGCTAGACAAAGAACAACATGATGAAATACGACAACAATTAAAATATGAGAATAATTTTATATTTGTTACTTATTTGAACAGCTTCCGTTACAGCTTCATTACAACGACTTTAACATCGAACATACACTATTATAGATCCTGTACAAAATCATGAAATTGCTGATCCAAGATTTACTGGCTGATTCAGGTCCCCTGGCCACAAGCCGTTGATTTTCCTAAGCAGCTTAGTGTTATTTCTTGTTGACCTTTACTTCCTTTACCCTAATCCACTTTTCTCTTAACCTGTATAAAAATTCTCCTATACATCTATTTCTCTTTTCACTCATCCCCGTTAACATGCATAACGCCACTACCTCTTTTCTCACACTGTCCCATTTCTTATCCAATTTTGTTCTCATGCAATTTGTTAACTCCTTACATTCTACCAGGTAATGAACAGTGCTCTCTTCATCTCCACAAAATTCGCATATCCCTTCCACATTACTTCTCAAACCTTTTAGATATATTATTCCTACTCTCATCCATGCTACGCCTTCTCTTACAGTTTTATTACATTGATCTATATATTTTTCCCTACCCAATTCTGCCTTTAATTGCTTATAAAAATGTAAGATTAAAATAAAAAATAATAGAATATAGAACCAACTGGAAGCAGCATCTAAATAGAATCGAAGAAAATGGAAGGAGCAAGACTTTGGCTGGCTTAAACCGTGTTGGAGAAGGACAAATAGAAAGTTCAGACAGCAGAAACAGATTTTTAAGAACAACTAAAAGATGTACTCGACTGTATTTAATAATAAAGGAAACAATTAGCGAAGAACTAAATACTTATAAATTAAACATAAATTAAACGATAAAACCGAAGAGAATAAAAATAAATGGAAAGGGTACATGAATCTATGAATGAAGGAAGGATATTTCGAACATTCTAGAAAAAGATGCTAATAGAAAGAATGCAAAGATGGACCAGGTGTAATGCCTAATCCATGAAGTGCAGAAAAAATAGTAGTACTAAATTTTATCTTAAAATAGGACGCATGCATTTTTGTAAATGCTTTTTTGTTCTTCAAGTGGCCTTGAAACTGTCTCCACTGAAATCTGGCTGTAGAATTTTTGAGTGGAATGCAACACATCCCCTTCTTACTGTAAGTACGTGATAGAGAAATTAGAAAACTCACGATTCTTGAATTCAAGAGACTTCAAAACATGTATTCCAGTAAAACCCTCGGTGTCCAATATTTAGGTAGTATGCAAGATCTACATGGTGGAGAAAATAATAAAAGGAATGGATTTATGAGATAATATTTGCAAAAACTGAGGATACAACTAAACTAAAACAATTAAGAAATATGGAAGAATTGAGATATAAATTGATAAAATAGTTACGCTGTATAATCTTGCGGAGCTGCATTATAGACGAGTAGGTAACTTTTGAGTGCAAGGAACCCTCGTGTAGATGGATGTTAGATAGTGATAGGTGGCTGTGTTAATGAGGGGTGTATGGCCATAAGCCTTGCCCTTGTGTTCCCTAGGGATCCTATTAGGAATAGAGGATTAATAATACAGCCGCTTCTACCCAGCAATGCAATTAGGAAGGATCCTTTAGACTATCATTTCAAGTGACGCAACCGGCAGATGTTTTACTCTACTGGAATACATGCTATACTTGCAATGTGATAACTAATTGCTGCAAAGAACTTTCCAAGTTGACTCAGTGATAGTGAAATCAATATAATCCAAGTGATAGTGAAATCAAGTTAAACCAAACACTAGACATAACCTAACGCGGAGTAGCTCACCGAGTTAGTAAAACAAAATTACCTTCTAGCAGGAGGTCTTAGCCCTTCACGGGACACGTAGGCTATCATCATTATCATAGTTATAATTATTTTTACTATTTAAAATGTATCAAAAAGCTGGATATGCATTCAACGATAATGTTAGTCCTTTTTTAACTTATTGAAAACTTTCTATACCTATACAAAGTATTTTTAGTTTAGATAACAAAAGATAAAATTATTCAAAATAATAGTAAACGTCTATTGAGGTTGCAGTCCAGTGAATGTCCTCATTTAAACGGTTTTGAGATTATTTCAAATAAGTAGATCTCTGTGTCGGTTTTGCTTCCATCATCTCCGTGCTCATTCTTGTGGCATATGCTGAGGAATCTGTCTCAGAATTCCATTTCCATGGTCACCAAAGGAAGTGAAGAGGCGTGTGTAGCAGGACTGAATAGTACCTTCTATTGTTGGAGTAAGTAGATCTTTGTGTAATGTTAAGTTGCGAATGTACTGTGACTCTGTGGGTTCGTGAAATTAAGAGTCCAATTGCACAAACTCAAAATGTTCTTTATTTCCACCGAATTACAGTTGGAACTCTTGCCGATTACGCAGAATTACGTAGCGCACACAATTACAATTCACCAGTTCGTCCGTCACAATTCCACTCTGCACACGCAGTTACGTACACTCTTCCGATGTACGGACACAGTCTTCCAGTCCGTTTCCTCACTGGGCGCTCCTCACGGCTGCTCGCCAAGAACTCACTGACTCGCCAACTGCAGGCCTTATATAGGGAAGATCGCCGCTTCTGGAAGATTCCAGGCGCGCACAATTATCCCGAGGTTTCCAGACGTCTGGTGGGAGGGGAAAGAGACGGTACAGGGCTCATGCCGCTCCCCTAATCATCCCTTCAGTTAGTGACAAGAGACAAATGGGTAGGCGTGGCCTCAATGCTTCCCGTCTGGCCCTACTGTCGGCCGGTTCTATAGGGAGTTCCGACGTTTGGGTGACAGTACCCATATGCATTCACTATTACGCGCAAACCCGATTTTATAAAGTCTGTATTCCCTTGATTTGCATTTTGGATGCTGAACTCCAAATTGAACAACCATACACCTAAATAGGTCTCATTAGTAAGAAGTAGATAAGTCTTTTTTAATATAAGAGTGTAACGGTAGTTTTTGTTTGAAATGAGTTTTTTTTTCTGATCTGACTATTAGTGGGCCATGTAATGATAATATAAAAATGATGTATGGTTGCTAGGGGAAAAAAAGAAAATCAATAATCTTGAGAGAGATATATGTTCTGTAATCTTGTTTCATGACGATGGAAAGAAATGTCGCGGTGAATATAAAATTATTGTAACGGAAAATAATTAATTTTCAGAAAGAGATATTCTATAATCTTGATAGTGATGAGTGGACGTGCAGGAGTGAGGAATTTTATGTAATTAACGCAAACTATTTATTACGGAAGTAAGGATTTATTGATAGGCTGGAGGTAACCTGCAAGGATAGACTGGGAAAGCCCGTGGAGTAAAATTCAATCAAGATTTTACAGAATCAAATTATATATTTATCACAATTGCATATGCTTATTATTCATACTTCCAGACCCTGGGAAAGATGAGGAATTATCTTGGTTGGAGAAAACTCCCCACCCCCGGCCGGGATCCCTCGCACAACAGGTAGGTGCTCCACCGACTGAGCTAAGGGTCCAGCTATAAATGATTATTTCTGCATGGTACCATCTGTGAAGTTTATTTCACATAAGTAAAGTTTGATTGTGACTCTAAAAATACCTTCAGCTATTAGGCAAGTGCCCCATTCCAATGAAATCCCTATACCAGTTCCACTTGAGTCCTAAACCATTGATTCTGATGATGAAACTAAATCCAGCACTTCTTAATATATACCTGAAACTTCAACATCATATCCTAATTTCAACATTCAAAATCCATCCCACTTATCCAGAATGACTCAAAATGAGTTAAATGATCTTGTTCAAGACTTGCAACTCCCAAAGACTAAAGCAGAACTGCTACCGTCTCGAATAAGGCAGTTCAACTGTTTCTCAGAAAATGTGAACGTAGAATATGGTAGAAGCCTTTGTAACAATTTTTCGAAATACATGTTATATTTTGTAATGATGCGGAAATCTAATGGAAGCCATAAATATACAATACACACCAGAACAATGGAGGTTATTTTTAGATGCTCCCACGCTGAGCCTTACAGCTGTATTACTGCACAATGGAAACACTTTGCCTTCAGTTACAGTTGGCTACGTAGTGCATATGAAAGAAACATATGAAAGTTTTAAATTAAGTTATGGCAGATTTAAGTGACAAGTATGTTGTGATGTAAAGATGGTTGCAGTTCTTCTTGGCTTATAACAGGGATTTAAAAAATATTGTCGTTTCCTATGCAAATGGGTTAGCCTAAAAAGGAAAGACTAGCTTCTCCGACAAACTTTGTAATCAGAAGCAATGAATATAAAGCAACAGCCATTGACTGAATCTAAAGCAGTTTGTTCGCTCCTTACACATCAAACTGGGACTGATTGAAAGTTTCGTTAAGGCATTGAATCATAATGGAGCAGCGTTTCGATATTCACTTTCAAAATTTTCAACGATAAGTACAGATAATATTAAAGAAGGAATTTTCATAGGACACCAAATTAAAAAAAGGTCTTTTAGGTCAATATTTCGATGAACTTCTGAAAAGAAAATAACATGCTGCTTGGGGATCTTTCAAAGAAATTGCTTCAAATTTTCTAGGGAACCGTCATGAAGCAAACTATAGGGAAATATTGGTTAACATGTTGCTGGCTTGTCATCAAATGGTGTGCAATATGTGATATAAGTTACTCTTGATCCACTCTCATTTGGACGTTTTTCCTGAAAATTGTAGTGCAGATTCTGATGAACATGGAGAGCGCTTTCACTGGACAATGTTACTGGGGTAAATAGAGTAGCGGATTGCTGCTGGTCAGTTGTGAGGGATGCTCCTGAGGTTCATTATATAGTGCAATCCATATAAACCTGAACCATTTCAATAGGCCATAACTTTTGGACCAATAATAGGACATATGTGCAACTTTGGGAGAATACTATCTCGAACCCATTATTTACGATAGTGCGCCGCAGCGAAATAAAGGGACAGATGGTACCGGTCGAAGATAAACAGCTTGCCTAAGTAGATAAACATAGCACCGAGATAAATGTCTGCGGAAATAAATAGAGAGATAAACGGAACATTCTAGTGATATCTTGATTGTCTTACAGCTTGTTTGTTTCAGAAATATCTAGTAACACGAATCGTGGTGTATATAAGGAAGTTGCGACTCCGGCAGGGACAGTTGTAAACACAGACGTAAAGGCAGTCGTAAACAAGTGTAAACCGAAACGGAACGAGAGTTGTAACTGAAACTAGTGTGTTCGGAAAGTGAGCTCTTTGCTTGTCGTCAACGACCTTGGAAGATTGTATTGTATATGTTACGTAATTCTGCTGTAATCTGCAAGTGTACCAAGTGTATTTCTACGGAAATAAAGAACGTTTTGAATTTCTGCAACTTGGAATTTTAATTATACAAAACCACAAAGTCACAATGTAATACACAATTGGGGGATTACATTACACTATTTACATCTCAGAGAAAATGTTGGAAGTGTCCTCCACCAGCATCTATACATGTTTGCACTCGTCTCAGCATATTCTCTAAAGTTTTACAGGGATCGAATTGAGATGGTTATTTCTAGCAAGATGGAGCAATGTGCCATACATCTAATGACACCATGGAACTTCTAACCAGTTTCTTTGATAATTGAATAATCTCAAAAAGTCTGTGGCCCCCCAGATCCCTGACCTAACCTCACCGGATTTTTTTTCCTCGTGGGAGTATCTACAAATTAGAGTGTACAAGAATAGGCCTCGAACAATTTATGTTCTCAAGAAATCCATTCCAGCCGAAATAAGTATCATTGGCGATGATATTCTCCGTAAAACTTCAAAGAATATGGTGAGATGAGTGCAAACATGTATACATGTTGGTGGAGGACACTTCCAACATTTTCTCTGAGATGTAAATAGTGTAATGTAATCTGCCAATTGTGTATTATATTCTCCCAAAGTTGCACATGTGTCCTATTATTGGTTCAAAACTTATGGTCTGTTGAAATGGTTCAGGTTTATATGGATCACAGTGTAGTACAAAAGCTAACAGGTGACGTCTGTAATTTGGGTAAATCTAGTCAAATAGTACCACGTTTATGAAAATACAGTTGCTTTTCTGGATATCTCAAATTATAATCCTTGTAATTAAAAGAAAACTGGACAACATTTGACAATGCCATTGCCAAATTCGTATTCAGCATAAAGAATACATTGAATTCCTTCCGCAACAGAAAGAAGGTTAAATTTTATAGTCCAGTGTTATTATTTAACACCTCTGTACTCTTTAATGCGCTGTGCTTATTCAGTTCCTTCCCTTACTAACATGAAAAGATTATTGAATTTTCAGGCCAATAGGCGACGAGCTCTTTGACAGAGATATCTCAATTTTTCTTGTGATACCTTTGCATTAATTTTAAAGGGAAAGTAAATTAAGTGATTGGAAGAAGAGTGAGTGCGAGCTGGCTAAAAATAAACCATAATGGGCAGAAAACCCATATGACTGTTGATCCTAGGTTTTGTTGTGTCTAATCATAGTAAATTAAAAAGTACGGCCATTATCTGCTGAGCCAGGCCAGGTATTGGCAACAATAAACTAGCTGGTCTGCCAGTGTTGAACATTTACTCCCGACGTATCCCATTTGAAATTACAGAACATTGATACAGAACATTTTTATCATGGAAAACCCCCTTTTACTACTGTGATCTATTGTATTCCCCAAAAAGTGATGAAAAGAATCTGATATTCGGGCACGAAAACTGGAAAGGGCTAATTTCCGATTTCCTTAACTACCCTCGCCTCTTCGGGACAGTTTCTTTATCTGTGTAAATGTAACTACCTCTTGGAGCTGCAGTTTTAACAGTGTTGGAGCTTCTCATATCACGCAAGGAGCATGGAATGTGGCACTGGTCCACTTTTAAAAATCTCACTACTCGATTTATCTAAGGTATATGTATCACAAAATATGTAAATATGTTGTTGTTTTCAAATGCTACGCTTTGGCAATGAAGCCATTACCTCTCTTGCTCTCCAATATTTCTGTGTAGTGGGTCCGGCAGGTAGAGCTTCACAGGTTAAAAGATGTTCTTCAGTCATTTCATCTTCTTTGTTGCACAGAGCACAATTTGGACTTGCATAAATTCCTAATCTGTGTAAGTGTTTGGCCAAACAATCATGTTCCGTAAGTAATCTAAAATTTGCTACTGCAGCTTTACATGGGATTTCTGGAATGATTTTTGTATTTTTAATTAAAATGTTCCATTTTTTATCTTTGGCTTTGTTAGATATTGATTGGTTTTGTTTGTTTTTATATTTGTTTTTAATTAATATTTTTATGGATGTAAAGAGTAAGTTTTTACTTTTGTTCTGAATTAAATTTGCACCTTTTTTGACAAGAAAATCAGCTGATTCATTTCCAGCAATTCCACAATGTGCAGGTATCCACTGTAATATAATTCTTTTCTGTAGTTTTTGAAGTTGTTGGATCATTTTGCGACATTCTTTAATTTGGATTGACTTCATTTTATATGAACTTATTGCACATAATGCTGCTTCAGAATCAGAATATTGAAATATATGAAAGTAAAGTTCTATACGGATAATTTATAGAACATTGAGTAGAAAAAGTGAGTAATTGTAAGAAGGTATTTTGCATGGATTTTCTGAGGAGTAAAAATCTTTTTCTAGTCTATGCCATTTACAAGGAAATTCAAAACCATTTTCGCAAGTATGATGTGTATATAGAATGCGTTCATATTATGTAAATCGTTTTAACAATTTACTAATTGAAGTTAACCTAGAGAGAACATTGATTTACAGTAATGAAAGAACTAACAAACTGGGTTGGGTGGTTTCCAAGAATGTCCTATATTCTCATAGAACATGCAAATATTTCTTCTTCATAGTATTAATACAGTTACTGTTTAAAATAGTTTCATCTCGCTGTATGTATACTTGCGTGCTATGAGCCAGGATTATCGGGAGGTTAGCACTGGGCAGTCGGAACTGCAAACAAGTTGAGCCGCGCGCTCACCCAGCTATCGCTATCGGCAGAAAACTAGAACCTTACGGATGTTCTGATATCTCCAACTCTTTGGAAAGTTTTTTGTTGGCGTATTTCTTACTCTCTCTGCATCTTTCTCTCCCTCTCACTTTACTTCATCATCCATTCTACTTGCTCCCTTTTCCTAATTTCCTGTCTACTCCCCTCCATTACATGCCACCTCTCTCTTTCTTTATCTCTCTCCTCTGTGCACTATATGGCGTATGGTTGATTACTCCCATTAAACTTGTTATTTAATGGGATCAATATATATTAAAATGTGTTAAAAGGTTTAAGAGTACACGAAACTAATGCCTTCCCTTTTTACTTGCAACGCCTTAGGAATTAGCATTTTCTTAAGCAGGAAGTCTTAAAATTTCTTAACATTTTGTAAAGTGTATGACTTTTCGCTTTCAAAATTACTGTTAGCAAGAAAGAAGACTTCCCAGATATTCAGATGTTCTCTTCTTATAGTTTTCTGTGAAAGAATTATAAAACCCAAACGTCTATCCAGAATTTACAAAAAGTAAAGTGTTATTTGTTTCAGATTAGATGGAATTTCACAACAAATAAGTTTTTTGAAATTAAACCTTAATTTTAAATAAATATATCTTCATTTTACAAGTAGGTACACCTCAGATACACTAGGAAACCCGTCTGCAAAGTCCCAATTACCTTTTTCACCAAGTCAGTTACAGCTAATAAAGTAACATTTTCTCTGTGACGTCATTACCTGCTACAAAAATCACTCCCTAATACTGACGGGCTTTATTTTGGCAAAACGGGCGGCTTAGTGATGAAATGAAATGAAATAAAATTAATTACAATTTATGAATAGTTTGAAAACCTAATGGGATGGTCAGATGGAGATCAGTTTCGAATTCGACACAAAAAATCCGTTCAGCCACCTATCAGATTAAAAAAAAATGAAATACAGACCAGTGTTTTCAGCAGCTGTTTGGGTGTGATTTCATTACACATAGAGTACTTCGTCTTGTACTTCATCTACATGGATATGGTGTATCGTAACGGTTCTCGTGAATCTAATCCTATACGAAGTACAAAGTGGGAAATTTTCAGGCGTTCCACTCAATTCAACCTAGTTTAAACGCTCTTGTCGTTAAGTGCTTGACGTTTGCATAATATATGGCCACTTCATGTAATGGATGCAGTAGTTAACAGACATTTTACAGGCATTGGTGTTATCGAGATGTCACTGGAAATGTATGTTTTAGTTCTCTGAATCCAAATAAGCATAGTGGAGAGTCTGAAAGTAATTTAAGTATCAAGGAAGTTAGATTCATTCAGCATCTTCTGAAGATTCAACATGACGATTTTGAACAAAATATGGTATTCTTTTACCACTCTTTACATGGAAAAAGTGTAGTTGTATATTGATTTCTTAAAATATAGCTCTAGAAATTGGTAATAAAATATCATATGTGTACGGGCTGAGTAAAAATAAAAAAAATGAAACAATGCTTGTAACTTCTTTGTTATAGTTTTGTGAAGTGATATTTTTTAGAAAAACTATAAGATATAAATATGTTTTCATATTGCTATGAAAACATTTTTAAAGGAAACATTTTTTTTTTCCTTCAGGTCTCGGAACGAACACGTAGATGCGTTTTTGCACTCGTGGTACCTCTGACGTTACTAGAGGAACCTCGGGCCGAACTGCTGAGCCCCTCCCGTCATGGAGTTTTTCTGACACCCACGGGAAGTTGGGTACCTCCGGCAAGGCTACAGCCGCCCGGACATGTAATTTAAACCAAGAAAACCCATTCACAACAAAATTAGTGGTGCTGTGTTGTAGCACATGATGAATTCGCTTCAAAAGTTACTCAAAGTGGCCTCCATTTACTGCCAAATAATACCAAACTCTTTCTTTGAAATTAGTTAACGTTTCCAGCAACACTGTTCTTGTGATCAGCAGCATTTCTTTCCCAATTCTTCACTTTCACTCTTCAAGATCTCTTGGTCGGCCCTTGTAAACCCTCCTCCTCTGATATCCCCACAAGAAAAATTCTAAGAGGTTCAGGTCAGGTGATTGTGGCGGCCATTCAATACTTTCTCTTCTGCCAGTCCATCTTCCTTGAAAGTCATTATTTACGTAATTCACCACTGCCTTCCATAATGTGCAGACGCACCATCATGCGTAATTTATTATTCCACTTAATTGATATGTTTTAACTTGAAGACATTTAGAAGCAGTCGCTTGTATTGTTGCAAATTGAACAGATAGTCTGTCACCCAAATAATCATAAAGCATGGAGAAGATATTTTTTACATATCATATGTAGGGATTAGAAATGGTGATGATGTGGATGGTGTTCTCGAAGTCCCAGGTTACGGCGATGTGTACAGCGGGATTTTGTGATGATATGCGGCACGTTGAATATCTCGAAGCCTCAGGTTGGGAAGGTAATTTGTAGCAGTAATTAATTCCCTTTACGTGCGTGTAAGATGTTGTCTCACGTTGTTGCGGGGGTCTTGGTATGTCTGCTGCCCTCCTGGATGGTGACGATGAAGCTACGAGTTCCTACCTCTTCCCAATCTGGATCCTTGGCTCAGATCTGGTACTTAGATATATTTATGTATATATAAAAAAATCCTCTGCGCTGCTTCAATCATTACATAAGAACCCTGTCCTCAGGCGTGGTCGCGAGCGAACGAATCATTTCTTTAAATAAACCCAGCAATAAATAAATTTTGTTTAATATATAAACATCTAAATTTGTAATTTAATTGCGATACTCTATGCCACTTTTATACAACACTTTGCATAAGAATGATATTTCTTCGATACAATTACCTAAAAATCATTTTTAACTATTTTTAATATTTTAGTCCCTTCGAAATTTCGCAATCCAAAATTATGGGTTGTTCTCTTCGACGTTACGCAATCGAAAGACGCCTTCTTTCCTAGCTGTTCTTCCAAAATTATTGACTTTTCCTTCCCTCGTTGGCATTACTACCACGTCACACATTACATAATCTCATTTTTAAATCTACCGATGATAAAACATCACATCCTATGACTTACATGTTGTGTCATCTCATGAATTACTGATTTTAATCCTTTCCTTTCTTATTCATTTTAACCTGTCCATATCGATTCTTAAATAATTAAACATATTAAACAATTTTACAACTCTTTTAGCCCAAATCAACCGTTAAAAGCAGGGCCTGTAACATTGAAATATGTCACCGTTGGCTTTTGGTGAATTTTAAAGCATGTACTCTAGTTTGTTAATTTATTTATACCCAAACATAAAATACTTCCCTAAAATTCTAGTTACAACTTTTGAATTCTATTCTAAGTAAAATCTTGTCATCTGCTGATATTTACGCGCTGATAGTGAATTTGGCTCCCTGGTCGTTTTTCTCTGTTCTAGCACTCATGCATCCTTGATCAGTTATTCCGTTGTTTCTTCTATTTTTCTAACTCTTAAATATCTTACTCTTCTCATCCATTTCTCTTTTATTTTATCTGTAAGCTTCTCCACCTCTCTTATTCTTTTCTCTCCCTTCAACGTAACAATTTTTATAGTAACTACTAAAGCTCTATTATTATCCCAGTTCTTATTCCATGTTGATTTTTTTATTTATTTACATTCCAGTACATAATGCTAGATGTTTAGTTTATTTATACATAAAATTCACTCCATTGGTGAACTCCCTCTCAATATAGCACCAGTCCTTAACCAAGCTAAACCCTCCCTCTCGTATCTATCACATTGGTCAATGTACGTTTCCCTACCCAATCTCTCTTCATTTTCAGTATACATTTAATGATTTCTTACTTATCAAGTTTCCCAATATCACTTGTCTGTCAATGTCGTCTACTCTATTCCTAATTATTGTCCAAAAACTCTTGACATTTCTTTCTCCCTCCTGCCAGATACACCCCATCCCTATTCTATCCAAGGTTCCCTCCAGCTCCGCCCACCAACTATACTTATATATTGAGTTCTTCTGTTCTAAACAGATCTTTAATATATCATCATCATTATCATCATCATTATAGTTTTTATACAGCTATACCAGTATTTTAAGCATCTTTCTATAACTACCCCAATTTAGCAGGGTATTCCCAATTCCACCTAGCTACTCACCCTAGTTTATTTATTCAAACATAATACTTCTTTACAATCTTACTTACTTCTAATCTCTTAGCCCCCCGCCCACCATAAAACCGCACTGTATGTCATTTTATTCTACTGTTGCTGCGTCCACTTTACTAACATATTTGGTAATTTGTATTTACGATTCCCTACACCAGACATCGCTACATTTCCTTTCACTCTTATCTTTCTCCCCTGTGCTCTCCAGTCTCCATTATAGCACAGCCTCTTTCCTAAATAACCAATCTCCTGTACCACCTTGACCTTTCAGTAATTTAAACACCACTTTTTATTTTTCAAACTTTTCTTTCATCTGTTCCACTGTCTTTAACTGCAGTGGTCATATCGGCCGTCGTTCTCCTTTGGAACATATCGATGGTGTTATCTCGTACACGTTGGGTTGCTGGTACTTTGGATTTTTATTTTTTCAATCATTAGGTCACGCACACATTCAAACTCTCATTCATACTTTCAGACTCTGGCGAAGATGGGGAATCATCTTGGTTGGAGAAAAATCCCCACCCCAGCCGGGAATCGAATCCGGGATCCCTTGCAGAGGAGGCAGGTGCTCTACTGACTGAACTACTACTGAAATTTTAATATTTTCTTAACTTATCACCCATCACAAACATTACTATTTTTGACTTAAACTGATTCTTATCCTCCGTTCCTTACAGTAACTGGTGATTTCATATATCCTTTTTTGTAATTTACTTGATCCAACGTTAAGTCATACTGGACGATGAATGAAGTGCGTGAAATGATGCTCAAATGAGCCTGGAGTCCATAGAGCTTAGGGTTACCCGACATTCGTCTTTCAGGATACGGGTTAACCCCGGAAAAGACTTATCCAGGTAATACACCCCGACCGAGATTCAAATTCGGGACCGCTTGAATGGGAGGCAGACTCGCTACCAGCTACGCTAATATTGCTCTCTGTAATCCTATCACAGTTATAACTGCTATTAGCAGGACATCTGCAAGTTGTAATCCTAGTATTAACTTGTTCCTATTAATTGGGTAATAATTGTTACATTTTTCAACCCTCTCTATTATATCATCGATAAACAAATTAAACAATACAGGGCTAAGTTTACAGCTTTGTATAAATCCCATTCTCTATTCCAATAATTCCACTATTTAATTATTGTCTTCTCGAGTTACAAACTTTATTTCCTCATAAATCCTATGTAACCCTACAATACATTTCTAGCTAACTCCTTTTTTATTTTAAAATTCCACCATAGTGCTTCTCTAATCATTGTATCAAAAGCTTTTTCGAAATCTACAATATGTATTCTCCCTATTTTGCTCATGTGTAGATATCTAATATTGTTATGATGATTAGTATATTATACGAGGGCTGTTCAATAAAGAATGATTACGGTCGTAATTTTTTGCACTATAATTCAATCTTATTATATTCTGTTGGCTTAATGTGAAACAAACACGCCGTAGTGGTTTTATTGTTGGTACTTCTGGTTCCCTCCTTGAGAACCAGGCAAGTTCAGACATGTTCAGTATCGCCTACCGCTACAATGGAGGTAACATGCAATTAAAGTTGATGTTAGAGCAAGATCCGGAGTTTATTTCAAACGTAATCACTGCTGATGGAACTTGGCTACATCATTTTGATCCTGAGAGCAAACAGCAGAGCTTAGTGTGGAAATCTCCTTCATCACCGACCCTCCAAAAAAGCAAAAGTGGTTGCATTTGCTGGGAAAGTTATGGTCATCTCATTCTTTGATATTCACGGAATGGGTTATCAGCATGTTGTACCTGCACACACATCAGTAACTGGACAATACTACAGGGATGTCCTAAAAACATTGCAAGCCCATATCGGGCATAAAAGAACACATTTCCGCTGCACAACGATAATGCGCGGCCGCATATTGCCAATGTTGTTGCTGAATATCTTGCAGAAATCAACGTGAAGTACATTCCTCACCCTCCCTATAGCTCGGATTTAGTCCCATGTGACTGTTTTATATTCTTTAACTTGAAGAAACACCTTCGTGGGAGGCATTATACATCATCAGATACAGTGGTGAAGGCTGCGGAGGCGATTTTGAAGGATCTCTCAAAAATTGTTTCCAGCATATCTTTGAAGACTGGCAGAAACTCTGGGACAAGTGCATTGCGTTCAGGGGAGAATATTTTGAGGAACATAAAAATTATTAGGATGAGTAAAGGTACGTTGTCAAAAAAGTTTTGATCATTCTTTGTTAAACAGCCCTCGTATGTACTTTCTATAACCTAATCTTTTCTAGACGAGGATCTGCAGGGACACTGAACAGAACGAAGACGTCCATTTCCAGGGTCATATATTCCATGGAAATAAGAGAAGTATTGCATCTGCTTTTATTTTTAGTAACACATTAATTTCCGTATTTTGCATTAAAGCTAAGCTTAGGAAAACTTAGCAATAGAATTTTCAAGATGCGCCAGAATGCTACACCGGAGGTACTTTTGGAATTAGTTTTCTCGAGCCCTAACAGATGGCATTGGGAATATGCTGATGGTCGATAAAAGTGATAACCTTTCAAAGTCTGCTGTCTCACAAAGGTTTAACTTTACCGAAGATCGTGTTCAAAGAAGATGGTTGCAATACTTTAAGTGTGATTCTGAAAGTACAGATTTCATTACCAAGTTGTAATGTTGGCTAACCCGATTTTCTAAACCAAAGCTCTCTGTAACAATAAAATCAGTACCAATAGTACATGGGCTCAGATTGAATCAACTAATTATTGCATCAATAGAGGCCTTGGCTGAAACGTTCGCTCTCAGACTGTCGTCCTCCGTGATCCAGGGGTAACATGGTTTAGAGGTAGCGGGTTCAAGCCCAGCGGAGGGCGATGGGTCTTTTCGGGCGTATAAATACTTAGCATGGCTTGCTTCGAAGGGAAGTAAAACTGGTTGTCCCATAGCGCCTGATAAAGAGACCTCTGAGTAAAATTAGGGATCTTTTACTCACAATATAGAATAGAACGTCGTAAAACCTAAAGAGCTGCCATAAATAATACAATGAAACTGCATTTTGCTTCTCCCTTTCCTCTTTTTAGATCATGCAATGTATGAATCTGCAAAGTTACTGTGAACAACATGACGCTTTTATGTCAATTTACATGTAATGTACACTGATATCTGCTGTAAAATTTCTTCTCCACCACCAGATAGCTTAACCATACAGAAATTGTCAATTCTTGAAAAACTTCTCGTAATACTAAAAGTGGCATAATTGGCTTCAGTTCTTATTTGTACGAATATAAGATGCATAATGTACCAAACGTTTTAACAAAGCACTTAAACTATGCTGAAGTACAATTGTCCTACTATTAACCCGGCTAATTAAAGGTACTCAGGGTAGGTATAGAACAGTTTACAAGGTTTACGTTGGTGCCTCATAACCTTATTCTGAATGTGTCGTAACCTAAGTGTATCGTAGTTATTAAGCTTCATAATATGTATTTAATATTTTTATTATATACCAAACATTTGAGCCGTGCTGGAAAATGATTATTCACAACTAACAAAACAGCTCTGCTAAATATAGTAAGTGCAATAGTGGTAGAGATAGAAGTAGTTCTAGAAATGACATTAATAACACCTTTTTAAGATAAGACCTGTAGTTTTCCTGGCGACGAATACGCTCACTTTCTTCTCGGGCAGCCAGCCAGGTGAAAAGAATAATTTGGTCACATGGATCAGACACTTTGCCTAGCTTTCTTATGCATCTCAACAGCCTTCGACCTCAAACACAGTTTAACATGGAAGTGGAGAAGGATGGAACTCTTCCATTCCTGGACATTCTTGTTTCAAACAACAGCAACGGTACACTGGGGCATGCAGTATATCGCAAGCCTACACACACCGATCTCTATCTGAACGCTCATAGTTACCATCATAAGTCTCAACGACTGGGAGTTCTCAATACACTGGCGCTCAGTGCTTTGTCTATCTCTGATCCCAGCCACTTAAAACAAGAATTGCAGCACCTGAGGTTCACTTTCCGTCAAAACAGCTACTCCGAATATGACGTTGAAGCCTCGATCACCAAAGCTAGGAAAGGGAAACCTGTAATACAGCAAGCGTCAGATAAGCCTACCGCTACAGCCTGCATCCCATTTACCGGCAATCTATCCGGCAGAATCAGCAGAATTCTCGCCAAATACATCAGGACCATCCACAAGCCACCTCCGAAGATTAAACATCTGTTGAGATCAGTGAAAGACAATCTGGACTTCCAAGTTCCGGGAGTGTATCGCATTCCCTGTGATTGTGGTACAATGTATATAGGACAAACCGGAAGGACCATCGCTACTAGAATAATCGAACATGAACGGAGCATTCGTTTAATGCAACCTGAGAAGTCTAGGCTGGCAGAGCATTGTTTTGATAACAACCAGAAAGCCAATTTTCGGGAGACGACCATCTTGGCAAAATGCAACAGTTACTGGGAGCGGAGAATTAAGGAGGCTTTGGCGATTTCCTCTGAAAGGAGCACGCTTAATCGTGATGCTGGATTTCAGTTCAATTCCTCTTGGAAACCGGCTTTAAAATGGAAATCCGTCGAATTAAGAAACAAAGATCAATACAGCTTAACAATCAAGTTAAGTAGTTACGTTTATTTGACACAATTTTCTATACTCACGCTATCTCCTGACCTGGCATTTAATTTACTGAAAACAGTCTTTTGTTCAGTAATCCGAATTTTGATAGTGTTTTGTTTTTGTTTATAGTTGTGTTATATCCAGTATTTGATTTGAGGTTATAACATTTTATAAATATCCTGATGATGGGAGCGATGTACACTCCCGAAACATCGATATCTAATCATCTTTTCACCTGGCTGGCTGCCCGAGAAGAAAGTGACCTTTTTAAGATGTTTGTAATCAATAATAGACTTCATCAGGTAATGATATGGGTCAATTACCGGTAAGCAGTTTAATAATGTAATTGTTTAGTGCTTAATAAATTCATCCATTCATCAATATGTTGTGTAAAATATTTTCCAAAAATGAGGGTTTATCCACATAGAGCTTTTTTATTTATTATTCCATCTTATGAAAAACATAAAAACTAGCAATTAAATGAGTAAATAGCAAAGTAATTTACGTTGTGTGGCAGAATGGTGCCTCAGATTACGGGTACACGCCGTAACCTAATCTCGTATGTGAAATAATACACTGTTGACTACTAATTGTAAAACAATTGAAACCAAATGAGCTTGTGGCATAATGCCGCAGTGAAGTTAATTGTTCCTGTATAATGAGAGGGACGGACAATGCTCGTGACGTTTATTTCATCACGGTGTTAAGAGACACAATTACTATATCTAGCACGATCTGTTTATTTTCCCTGTAGAACGTGATGTATGTTGTGACGTGCCAAAACCCACGAGCAGCTTCAATAAGCTTTTCGGTTTATTCTCTGTCTATGGCAAAGTCAACTGCTGTCAAAATATTAGCTATTTTTAATATTTTCCATGTAAAGTGAAGGTGAAAGTCTAGCATATCGTCGACATGGAAGCAAAGTGCGGATCCAAACTTTCTTTCCGTAAGGTTATTCCGTGCTTTGGAATCTCGAATTTCATTCAAGGTGCCTTTCATGAATTCAAGGCTTTGTACGCTGTTCAAAGTAAGCTATTTCTGCTCATTGCGTCTCTCTGGGTAATACCGTCTATTGCTTCTTAGAGTTTAGGAAAAAAATCAAGCCAAATGTTTTCATAAATAATAACAGAAATTTAGTACTATCCCTTGTTACATATTTTTCCAATTAAATGCCTGTTTGAGTAGTTTAAATTCTATAGATCTGTACATGTTTTGAGAATTAGAAATATCAATTATAGGAAATAATTTTGAAGTTTCAAACTGCTTGTGCGTGTGCATGATTGCAACAGAAGCGTTATGAAACCTGTGTAACAGAAGAGTATCCTGTAGAAGTGAAATTTTGGATCAAGGTTTATCCAGATTCTCTCTATGTACTTATGCAAAGAAGAAAGAAATCGACGAAAAAGATAGGCAAGTTTCAGCACTGAAGAATGTGAAGACAAAAAACAAAACTTGTGTGTGACATTTCAATAAAGATATTGTGTCTTTGCGGGTTCGTAGAATTAAAAGTCTTGTTTGCAGAAATTTAAAATGCTCTTTATTGCAGTAAACAGTAACTTTGTACACCCCTTGCAGCAGTAAAATGACGTGGCATGCAAACAGAAGTCTTCAAAGTAGCCTCGTTCTTAACTGCACGTAAACAAAATAGTTCAATAACTCTCACACTGTACAACTGCAACTCAACTTGCAACTGACTAGCAACTGACTCCACTCTAACACTTTGCGGGGTTTTTATACCTTCAGTCATTGTTCTAGAATGCAGTCGATCGTTCGATAACAATCGCGACGCAGCGAGAGAAAGACGAAACTATCTCTGTCTGTCTCTCTCGGCAAGCGTTTAGCGCCGCGAGCCATTATCTGTCTCTGCCCACGCATAGCTCCGGCTTTGCCACGGCTTCAACCAACATTGCGATCGGAGGCAATATTTATGGTGAGGTCTGGCTCACAGACTGCAAAAGCCAATATACTTTTTTAGACATGTACTCAAGTTGTTGTGCCCATATTATGTACTATAAGTCCCCAAAGACACATTGACCAATGTTATTTAGGCATCCATTCGCCATTGTGAATGCATCTGGCCACTATCAACAACCATTCTGAGAGTGGCTGAGAAAAGGAGGGTTGTATCAAGCCTTGATGAAAATTAACTTCAGATTTAACGTACAACAAACTGCGTTAAAACATGCATTGGCTTTTTTCTTTAAATATTGACTAGCAGCGCAAATTTTCTTGTTAAATAACTGTTAATTATTTTTACTAGCAGCCGCCAATGCTGCTTTTAAAAATAAACAATTTTATCAGGTTAGTCTTATTTATAAAACTGTCTTAAATAACTATGAAGCTCCAAGTAGAACAATTGAATAGGAGAGCTTTATACCTAATACTTAACGTCTGCCATAACTTCATCATACAAATAAAATATGTTCTACTATAAGAAGCGGCATTTTTCAAAGCAGCTCAGTGGTCTATGGTTCTAAACTACAGTTTTACTTTTATCTCATCCACCTCTGTTTACATATTTTGAGACTTCCTGAATGCATGGTGCGGGCGCTGCGGACCCCTAGCACTCGTGGTACCTTTTACGTTACTAGAGGAACCTCGGACCGAACATTCGAGCCCGTCCCTGATTGGGAGTTCTTCGGATTGGGTTGGACTCGGGGGGGTGATTGGGTACGTCTCCGGACGGGGTTGAGGGAAGCCATTAATATTTCTGCGTACTAGCCAGCATAGCTAGTAGAAGGTGTGCTTGATCACCAGGCGGCCCCACCGAGGTCATATCGGTAGCCTTCCCATTTTGGAGTTGGCGCGCGTAAGTGGTGTATCCACTTCCATCCCGTCTTGAGTCCATAGGACCAGATGAGGGGGGGGCTTGTTAGCCTCTAGGTCTTGCCCTATGTAAAGCCCCATGGAGGCACCGGGCGCCCTTTTGGGACAGCTCGGTAACTCCCTGGTCGAAGGAGGCCCGGGTCCTTGGTCCTACGGGTCCAGGACTAATGGGAGTAGAACCTCTGACATTAACTTCCTGAATGCAAAGACAGTATTTCCAAAAAGAGAAGTGTCTAAAAGTGTGTGTATGTCTGTATGTTTATGAATGGCGTGACTCAAAAACCATAAATCAAATAAACACCAAACGTAATAATACGTTAGACCGCCTCGATAGCGTAGATGGTAGCGTGTCTGCCTCACGTACAAGAGGTCCCGAGTTCAAATCTCGGTTAGGGTTAGTTACCTGGATAAGGTTTCTTCCGGGGTTTTCCCTTATTCTGATAGACGAATGTCGGGTAACTCTGAGGCCCATGGGCTCCGAACTCATTTGAACATCATTTCACCCTTTCCATTCATCGTCCGATATGACTTAACATTGGAGGACGTAAATTAGAAAATAATAATGGTAATGATGATGATGATGATGATGATGATGATGATGATGATGATGATGATACCGGTGGTGGCGGTGGTGATGGTGACGACGACAGCAATAACAATAACAACAATAATAATAACAATAACAACAAGAACAAAATTAACAATAAAAAATGTCAGGTAACTCTAAGCTCCATGGACCCCGGGCACATTTGAGCATCATTTCACCCTTTCCATTCATCGTCCGATATGACTTAACGTTGGAGGACGTAAATTACAAAATAATAATGATAATGATAATGTTGTTGGTGATGGTGATGATGATGATGACGATTTTTTTTTTTTTTTTTGTAATTTACGTCCTCCAACGTTAAGTCATATCGGATTTTGATGATGATGACGACGATAGCAATATCAATAACAACAATAATAATAACAATAACAATAATAACAACAAGAACAAGAACAAAAATAACAATAAAAATGTCAGGTAACGCTAAGCTCCATGGATCCGGGGAGCATTTGAGCATAATTTCACCCATTACATTCATCGTCCGATATTACTTAACATTGGACAACGTAAATTAAAAAATAATAATGATTATGATAATGTTGTTGATGGTGGTGATGATAATGATGGTGATGATTACGAAGACGATAACGACTAGGATAACAATAACAACAATAATAACAACAAGAACAAGAACTAAAATAACAATAAAAATGTCAGGTAGCTCTAAGCTGCATAGACCCCGGGCTCATTTGAGCATTATTTCACCCATTTCATTCATCGTCCCATATGACTCAACGTTGGAGGACGTAAACTAAAAAAAGTACCAATAACAATACTTATAACAACAATAAGAATAATAATAACAATAATCCCAACAACAATAACAATAATAATACGTTAAGGAACTCCTGCGAAACTGAATTCCAGCACACCTGTGGTGCCAAGATCACTCTAGCTATAAAAAGCGTCGTTTAAAACAGAATATTTCTTATTCCATTCTCGATCTGGCACAAAAGCTATGTCTCTGTAACCCAAATATTAATTTTATTTTTAAATACAGCAGAAACTCGTTCACTCGAATCAACTGGGACCAGGGCCGATCTGAGAAAATCCTGCTTATCCGCAGAATGAAATACGATAAAAACCATGTACAACACAACTGAAATACTTTTATAGAGTTTAGATATTACTAGATATCTAGAAATTTACCAAAAAGCACATGTACAGTATGTAATAGCCTATTCATTTGCACTACACACAATTTAGCTACAAAAAAGGCAGTGAGCTTCTGCTGTCTCAGTTTAGTTTATTGCTTATGAGCAGCTGATCTCGTATCCGTTTTAACATTAGAAGTTCATTTGGAAATGTTTCGGCTTGACTCTTGAAATAAAGCATCAATTTCTCTAAGTTTGCTACTGCTTGTGTGTGGGTCATAACCACAGCTGGTTCATCAATACTGTCTGAGTCTGAATGCTCTTCATTTTCATTTTCAGTAACACAGCATGATGAAATAATACATCGATTTATAACCTCCGTCGTAGTCGATTTGCCACCAATTGAAAATGTCTTCCTTATTAACATCGGCATGATTAAAAAGTCTATGAAATCCTTTTCCACACTTATTCCTTCCTCTTCACTCTTGTCTTACTCACTCAAGTCTTACACACTAGGTCACAACTTTTTCCATGCTTTTATCAAAATTTCTCTTCCACCCTGGCTCCAAGCAGGGTTAATGAATACAATGAATTCGCCCAGTGGTAAGGAAATTCGAGTAATGTACCTACTTATAAGAGCAATTTATCGTCTATAAAAGAAGTCTTAATTCGATAAGCTAAATAACATATTTTTTCTTAAAAAAGAAAACCTGTTCCGAGTTAGAAGTTTGGGTTGACGACGTTTCAAAGTAATAAGAGTTTTATGAAGTCATAGCCTATATAGCCTTTAAAGAAATGGCTAAAATTGAATGAGTAGCTTAACTGTTATTCTACTGTTAAATTTCCGTTCTATGTGATACCAGCTGCTTACATGGCTTTTCTATGTATGGATTTTTAATCTGCAAATGTCGTTTCATTAATTTATATCCTACAGCTTTGTGTCTGAACTTATTGTTTATATATCTACGGGGCTTTTATCATGAAACATCCCCTTTAGCCTTATAACTGTAGTCTGGTACACAACGTATGTTGAGCAACAAATCCCTGTATTCCGCGGAAATGGCCAATTAGTGTTAGTGATATTGTTTCCTTAATTTCTCCCCTAGGGGTCTTCAAAGTTTTGGAAAGGTATAATCTACTAAATATCATTCAGCCATATAACATTTATCGAAATGGCAGAGTAACTCTTAGATGATTACAGTGGATGAAAATTGATATATTTTTAGTTCTCTGTGCTCCTACATTTTTCCTAGTAATATTAGGGTTCTATACACTACCTATACACTAATAAATAAATATGAGTAGTCCTCACTCCGAGGTGACTAAAATAACATTATGAAAATGGAAATACTAGCAAACCACCCTAATAACTATCCTCTCTGTTATAATGAATATCATTTGGGCAATTTCTAATGTTGCGCAACCCCGAGTGCATGTGTGGGAAGCATTTCAAACTGTGGTTCATCTCCTTTTCTGTTGTCCCATTTTCTGGAGAGAAAGACAGAATTAATATTCAAGCTAGAGGGCGCCGGGGTAGCGCGGTGGTTTCGTTCGCGGCTCCCGTTCTAAGGGTCCCGAGTTCGATTCCCGGCTCTGGGGTTGGCGATTTTAAGTCGGCCCTATCCACGCCTTCACCTCTGTCTAGCACACGTGAAGTATCCCCTATGCCCAACGTGGTTCGGAGTCCACGGTAAAAACTGTAGGTCCTCTCACCTCACCGCCATCTTCACTATCACCCTATCATCGGAGGTAATGGACACTGCCCTCTGGGTGCCTCCACCTGAGAAATGGGTCCGGTCATCACTTGGTGGGGTGAGGTTACCCCGAAGGCCAAGGTTGCCATGTGGGGAGTGTTAGTAACTAACTATATTCAAGCTAGACTCTCTAGGAACTGAATTTTCTGCTCCGCTCATATCTTTGCAAATGAAGCCACAACAGTATAAGTACTTCATGATGTGTATAAACTCAGTGTTTAAACGTCTGAAATAGTTTAAGTTAATATGCATCAGATTAAAACATAATTTCTTTCTTCTAGTATTTAAAATATTTTTGTTAAAATTGTATATTTTTATGTATCAACTCTAACCATAATATACCACTGTGTAAAATAGTGTTCAATAAATCTGGATGAATAAAAAAAATGTTGCGCTAGATATACGAGGGCTGTTCAATAAAGAATGATCATAATTTTTGTACAGTCATAATTTATCGCACTAAAATTCAATATTATTATATTCTGTTAGCTTAATGTGAAACAATCACACCGTAGTAGTTTCATTGTTGGTACTCCTGGTTCCCGCCTGTGAGAACCAACCAAGTTCAGACATGTTCAGTATCGCCTACTGCTGCAATGGAGGTAACATGCAGTTAAACTTGATGCTAGAGGAAGATCCGGAGTTTCTTTCAAACCTAATCACTGCTGATGAAAATTGGCTACATCATTTTGATCCTCAGAGCAAACAACAAAGCTCAGTGTGGAAATCTCCCTCATCACCAAATCCCAAAAAAGCAAAAGTGCTTGTTTCTGCTGGGAAAGTTATGGTCATCTCATTCTCTGATATTCATGGAATGGTTTATCAGCATGTTGTACCTGCAGAAACATCAGTAACTGGACGATACTACAGGGATGTCCTGAAAACATTGCAAGTCCATATCAGGCGCAAAAGACCACATTTCCGTGAAGCAGGCTGGATGCTGCACCACGATAATGCGCGGCCGCATATTGCCAATGTTGTTGCTGAATATATTGCAAAAATGAACGTGAAGTGAATCCCTCACCCTCCCTACAGTCCGGATTTAGCCCCTTGTGACTTTTTTCTATTCCCTAACTTGAAGAAAGGCCTTCGTGGGAGGCATTATCCATCATCAGAAGCAGTGGTGAAGGCTGCGGAGGTGATTTTGAAGGATCTCTCAAAATATGGTTTCCAGCATGTCTTTGAAGATTGGCAGAAACGCTGGGACAAGTGCATCGCATTCAGGGGAGACTATTTTGAGAAGAACCATCAAAATGATGAGGATGAGTAAAGGTACATTGCGAAAAAAGAAAAAGAAAAAAAGAAAAAGCATTCTTTATTGAACAGTCCTCGTATTTTATTTTTATTTAGCACACACTGATAATGAATATACAGCGTAAATAAACAAGATCCAGAAAATAATTCAGTATAAGTATGCCATACATGTCTTACCTTAAAACAAGGCCGATAATCATTTCTTTTATTATCTTTTGTTTTGAGTTTTAATCAGTCATTTTATATATCGTGATGCGGCACGCCCACGAAATGCACGGGACCCTGTCTTTGGAGGTTGCGGATTTTAGGTTCCGGGTTTAGGACCGGTGCATACCCAGCACCGTTAGGAATTTGAGGAGTTACTAAAGGTACCGAATCCTGGTCAACTAATGTCAGCTTTCCGCCTTGGGGTGCGTAATGCTGACCATAATTCCTTCCTGTATGGTTGGAGGATCGCCCACCTCTGCCTTGCGTACGCGGGGTGGGACTGGTAATCGGGTTTGCTGGCTCTGGTTCGCTTATGGACTGTAAGGCCATCTTATCATTTATCATCATCATCATCATCATCATCATCATCATCATCATCATCATCATCATCATCATCATCATCATCATCATCATCATCATCATCATCATCATCATCATCATCATCATCATCATCATCATCATCATCATCATCATCATCATCATCATCACCACCCATCACCACCATCGCCCATCACCCATCATCACCCATCACCCATTATCACCCATCACCCATCATCACCCATCACCCATCGTGAGTAAATTGAATGATTTACACAAACTCGTCGTTATACTAGATTAATATTGTGACTGCGTGTTCGTAGAATTCAAAGCCTAATTTGCCGAAGTTCTAAATGTTCTTTATTTCCGTAGCAATACACTGTTCAGTTCTCACGTAATAACATTACATCACATATACAACACACGGTCGATGACAATAAGAAACAGCTTACTCAACTTCCACTGTTGACAACACTCTTGTTACATGTCTTTACAACAACTCTTGTTACACAACAACTTGCAACTTGGCTCTGGGCGAGTCGTCGCCTCTTTAAATACCTCACTGATAATCTCTAGTTTATTCGAAAATAAACCAGAACCCGAACAGTCTCTATCAGTCAAGAAGTAACTTGAAATGTCCACTTATCTCAGTGTGTTTGTTTTTGCAGACAAGTTATCTCTGTCTGCATGTTATCTCTGTCTCCGGGCTCATGGTTTTCACACTGCCCGCCTATCAGTTCATTTTGTGTAAACAAGCCGTGCGATCGTAGATACGGGTTCGTGACAATATACACTTTTGTAGGCGTTGGTATACCTTTCTATAATTATGCTATAAGCTACACAGCATCTATTTGCAAGATTACGCATAACATTTGCGTCCAACCTTGATGAAGTCTGTGCAAAGAAGAATAACAAAGTTTTGCGTTCGTTCTCTGCGGCGGCGTCTATGTGCAGAAGAAGCCAAATTCAGCTAGTTCCAAGTTATTGGCTTTTTCGTTGCTATCCAATTAAACACGTTTTAATTGTTCCAAGTCACATTTTCACTCAATAGCGTTTGTTACCATATTTGGTAATCTTTTAAAACGTTTCCTTTAAATCATTTATAAATATTTTTTACATTAAAACAAGTTTTTTTTTGTTAAATTTTTAATAATATTAGTATTAAAAAAATTAATAATCTTCGTTCTCCTTAGCTTCCATTTTTTTTTTTGTTTTTGTAATTTACGTTCTCCAACGTAAAGTCATATCGGACGATGGATGACATTGGTGAAATGATACTCTAATGAGTCCGGGGTTCTTGGAGCTTAGAGCTACCTGACATTGGTATTTAAGGATACGGGAAACACCCGGAAAAAACCTTATCCAGTTAACTCGCCTTGACCGAGATTCGAAAACGGGACCTCTTGAACGTGAGGCAGACACTCTACCATCTACGCTATCTAGGCGGGTATTCCATATTTCTAATCGATATCTCACTTTCATGTGTTCCTTTTTTAACCTTCTTCCGTTTTCACTATAAATGTTTTAAAAATAGCTTTCAATGAAATTTCATCTAAAATATCTACTTCATTATTATTATTATCATCATCATTATTAACTTAAAATTTGAAATTTAGTTCCTTAGAGGTACTACTCAGCTGTTAGGAAATAATTACATTTTAAAATGATCAAAGGTTTATCTTAATCGGTGTACGATTTTGATGACTATTCTGCACTTATATATATTCTGAAAGATTAACTCCGTGATTGTGAAAGACTTGCCTTTTCAATAACAATCGTACAGGATTTGCGTCTGAAACATTTCTCTTGAGGCACTGGCAAGCGTCTGCAGGTATGTCCGCATACATTTGACCCTGATATGATTCTTCCATCACTGGCATGTCTCATAAAACGCTCGCCTTGCTCCTCAATATAATCCCCCGCTGTTTCATGGGAAGTAATATAAATGCGAGATGTGGAAGTATCTTGTGCTCAATAAGCCTGATAGCTCTGCTGACGTTACATTCAGCGATCGTGCTCATGGCTCCTGAAAGTTTTTAAACTATGTAAGTCAAGCTCGTTTCCTTTAACTTCCACTTTATCGTTATCTATATGTCATAAGTTCCCTGATATAAGCTCTGCTAAACTGGTATTATAATTATTTGTGGTTTTATTTGATTTATAATTGGCTGAAATGAAAACTTACGGAATGGGTATGTCCAGCACACCAAGGTTAGAGTAAGCAATATAAAAATACTGTTTTTCAAAATGCAACTGCATTCATAGCAGTTAAAAGAATATTCTAAAAATAGGGGCATATAATTTAGAAGCATCTCTCAATCTCTTTGTACTAGAACGACACTGAAACCTTTAGATTGCAATGTTCCTACAAACAACTGAGAGGTATATATTTCTTTTCTAATATTTCTAACCCTTTTTGAGTTGATTCTCCTGTAGTTTGCCAGATTTGCTTCATTATTTTTTTAAATGTTTGCTTTTTCACTGGAAATGGTTTCTAGAGAACATTTCTGAATTGCAATTTTTTCGATATTAAATGGTCATTAACAAAGTGGAGGTAGGCTTAAAAGGCATTTAGAAAAAATTCTAAAAAAGTATATACCTATATTTGTAATTTAATTTTGTGAAGGAAGTCCAAAGATGTCTGTTGCTGATGAAAATATTGGCGCTATTTGGGTAATGCTTGAAGGACATCAACGACACCAAAAATAATTTATTCCAGTGACGTTGTACATATGTAGGAGTGAATACCAAAACAGTTTCCATGAACAGACATAAGAAAACTCTGTTGTCGATGGATTTCGCATAAACTGACTCCCAATAAAAACAACGTATTGACTGATGCAGAAAAACCCTGAAAGTTTTGGAAGTTGCACTTCAAATTTTGTTTGGAAACTCCGTACTTGATGAGTTTTTACTATGATGATCCTGAAAGGAAAAGTCAAAGGCTCAATGGGTCTTTGGAACAGAATCTGCAAAAGTGGTAGTGTACCTAAGAAAATTACAGCTAGTTTTCTTTTTTCTTCCCTCCTAGAACGAACCATACTGCTACTATGGTATTAGAAGTTAGACTCACTCTTAATGGCAGTTGGTGTATAAGTGACTGTTTATTGCAAATTTTTGAAAAGGTTTATGAAAATTTTCAAAAGAAAAAATAATATTACACTATTGTTTGTGAAAATTACAACACCAAGAAGAAGATGCATGAATTCAATGAATTTAGTACTATAGGTTAGGTACATAACAAGTCGTAAATCTGTATATGATCTTTGAGCCTTAATATTCAGTATTTGGTGTGGCCTGAATGCGCTACAGTTAGAGCTGTATAAGCCCTGTAATTGCATCAGAAAGATTTGTAATACTTTCTGAGGGATTTCCCTCCAAGCAGTTTGAATTCGAGCCCACAACTTCGTAACACCAGTCATTGGAGAAACATGACGTACCAGGTGCGACCAACCATATCCCAGACATGTACAATGGGTGACATGTCAGACGAATGTACAGGTCAGGGAAGCAATGGTACCCTCTTCTCTTCAAAGAAGAGCAATATGTGGCCGGGAATCGTTCAGTTGAAATATGGTCTTAGGAAATGACTGAAGTAGGGGGAGAATCTCAGGCTCTACAACCACGTATACCAGTTTCTGTCCAAAGTGCCCTCAATTCCTAGGAGACGAGATCGGTTGTTGTAACCGATGGCGCCCCAAACCATCACACCTGCTCAACAATGCAGCCCTCCAGGTTGCGCTCACCACGGTACTGTCGGACACAGAAGATGATTTTGTTTCTTCACAACAATGCTCGGCCTATATTTCAGTCATTTGGACTCCACTTCGGTCTTCTCAGCAGAGCTGTATGCCATCTTCTATTTGCTCCTTTTTATTTGCAAGTTAGCTCCTAGCTCTTTTATTGTTTGCACTGACTCTCTAAGTGCTCTCCAGGCCTTGCAAAAGCACACTGCCGCTCACACCCTTGTTTTAAAATACAGGTCCAGATCTCGCAAATGCTCCGTCGCGGATACCATTTTGTTTTCACTTGGACCCCAGGCCATGTGGATATTTCCGGGAACGAGGAGGCGGACTCGGCTGCTAAGTCCGCTTGCCGTTTGCCCCGGAGTTTAACAACTACGGTGCCATACCAGGATGTGCAACGTTTTTTCCGTCGCCAACTCCTATCTGCTTGGCAGCACTCCTGGACAGCTTTGGAAGGCACACAACTCCGGGCAATAAAGGAAAGCGTACAACCCTGGCTAACTTCCTGCAGGGATAACTGGCGAGCCGAAGTGATACTCACCCGGCTGAGAATTGGCCACACACGAGCGACTCATGGCCATTTGTTAAGAGGGGAACCGGCCTCTGTGTGTGCTCTATGTGCAGTACGTCTCACTGTTCGGGACGTATTGCTTGATTGCCCACAGTACGCCCGCGTTCGCCAGTCTTTGGGCTTGGGGACTAACTTGCACGGTGTCTTAGGGGACGACCCAGTGGCCGTGGATAAGGCACTGCGGTTTGTTGCTAAAATCTGTTTTAATAAACAAGTCTGACTTGTATTTTATATTTATTAATTTTAGAGATTTTAAATATTTAGTACTGGGATTAGTTTTTTATGTGCTTTTAATAGTTGAGTGTTTTATTTTATCTTACTTTTTAACTTAGTTTGTGTAGCTTTTAGTTGTTAGAGTTAACTTCGGGCCCAAATGACCTTGTTGTCGACGGGGCCTAAAACACCACACACTCACTCACTCACTCCATGGGAAAAATATCGGAATTAAAGTTAGAATTGCTTGAACATCCACCCTATTTGTCGGATCTAGCATCCAGTGACTACCACCTGTTCCCTGACCTCCAAACATTTCATGGAGGAATAAGATTTTACAGCAACGAGGTCATTGATGCGGTAAATAGCTGTTTTGAGGACCATGATAAATCAACTACAGAGATTGTTTAAATAAATTATAACACCGATATGACAAATATATTGGAATTTCTGAAGATTATATTGAGAAATGAGGAAAAAAATTTAAAAGCTTTATTTTATTAATAGGCCCCGGAATTTCAGATGACTTTCGTATGTGACAGATACACAGCACAGAGGTGTCGTTGAAGGGAGTCCTCCTCCGCAAAGGAGGGTCCTTTGACTCTTGCCATACCAGGACTAGGTCCCTTACTGGCATCGTGAGGGGTTATTAAGTATGGATGGTGGGTTAATGGTGGTTGATTAACTTAGGTGTAGAAGATAATGGCCTCTTATATGTCTCTCCTGGGTTCAGGTTGTATTTACCAAGTCCTCTGATGAGGCTGCTGAAACAGTTTGATAATTTTGAGTAGCAAGAGTGGGACAATTGAAGGGTGTAGGCAAAACATTTTGGAAAGGATAGATCTAGATGAATATTGTGGTTTGGGATATACCATTCGGCTGCAACTGTAGTCTGAAAGTAGCGGTTTTGAAGGACTTGGAGTTTGGAGAGTTGGGTTTTGGCTGCTGGACCCCAGACTTGGCAGGCGTAGGTCATTGCCGGCCTTAATACCTGCTTGTAGAGCAGGAGCCTGTCGCGGAGAGCCATTGGCGCCTTACGGTTATATAGCGGATACAACATGGCCATCCTTTTGCTAACTTTGTTAGTCACAGCTATTAAGTGGTCCTTCCATGTGGGGCGCATATCTAGAAGCACACCTAGGTATGTTGCTTGTGTTGACCATGGAACTACTGTACCGCCTATACTTAGGTTGGGTACGTCCTGCAGTTCTCGCCGGGTGAAAGTGATTGCTTGGGATTTTGTGGCATTTAACTTTAACCGCCAGGTCGCAAACCAGGCATACAACATATTTGCAAATATCTGTGCTCTTTGCACAGCAATATCAATCCGTTTTGACGCAGTTGTTATGTCGGTATCATCGGCACAAAGGTACAGTTAGCAGCCTCTTATGGTTAGCAGGGTATTTATGTGCGCTAGGAAAAGCAGGGGCCCCAGGACACTACCTTGTGGTACTGCTGCATTTATGGCATGACCTGGGTCAGGATGTCGTCCTTCATGACAACAAAGGATCGGTTTTGTAGGTAATGCTGTATTATGTGTATAAGGCAGGACGGGATATTATATGAGAGATACCATCAAAGATATTAAGGTACCCAGCTACTTAACTGCGAGGAGAACCGCGTAAATGACAGTTTATAATGGAAATTGAAATTTCATATGTAATAATGAAATAATATGGAAAGTAATCTCAGCTTCCACTTTATTAGTAAGTGTTTGTAACAATATATTTGTTTTCCTACCAAAATTAAATAAAGACCTTTTGTAGATGAGGTATGTATTAAAAATTAAAAGGTCATATTCTTCAGTCGGATGGCTTCAGTAGTATATTTCCAATAAAACATACGAGAGCTGGCTACATCTGCTTACGTGTCTATGAATGTACTGACGTATCACTTACGTTAATGTTTCAGAATGGCGTTACTGGGTAACTTGACCGCTCTTCTAAAATGGCATCTAAATGCCAGTGGGGATCTCTCAGACTTCATAGACTACCCAAGTCTGGAGATGGTAGATCCTCCCATCCAGACTGCTCTGGTGTGTATCTATTCCTTGACGGCAGCCCTCAGTGTCCTGGGTAATATTACCGTCATCCTGGTCCTCAGCTTTGGCAAGAGGTAAGTATTATACTGTTGTTATAATTACAAAAATAGTAAATAAACATTTATATGCCACAAGAGCTGTAGGAACACCGTACAATACCGAAACTCCTCCTGGAATAGTCCATTAATCATACAAAATATAACGTTTCTGGAAGTGTGATAAAAAAGGAAAAGAAAAAAAATATTAAGTCAGCTAACAGAGGAAAGATCACTGGTGTTTCATGTTTCAATTAAAGGTGGTTGAGAGATGTGTTGACAAACACTAACAACAAAGAAAGCAGGGTCAAAAGCCGGACGTTTAAAGGTCTATACAGAGTATTGCTACTGTGTGTGAGGGGGGGGGGGGGCTGTATGGTAACTGACTTTGAAAATTTTGAAAGATAAGATCAAGATATGAAAAGGAAAACATAAATGACATAGATAAAACCTGCAAATACATGCAGCAATATGTAGAAAAGGTTAAATAAATAAATAAATAAATAAATAAGTCAATGGAAATGGATGTTAAAAGAAGGAAAGATAGTCACTAAGCAGAAGATATGATCTAAACAGAAATAGTACATATTGTAATCTCTGTAACGTATAATGTACTGCCTATTGGAATAGTGGCTTGGGCAAAATATGGCGAAGTCCGATTCGTATACCTACTTAACAGCCCAAATCGGCCTGGGCCTGCGACCTCACGCGCACATACGCCAGGCATTGGTGGACGATCATCCAACAGATACGGGAAGGAGATGTCAGCATCTCGGCACCTCCAGCCGAAATGTTAGCATTTTTGAATGGGATTTACTACCTATTGGATCTCCTCAAATTCCTCACCCGGGACTTGAAATCCCACAGGTTGAATCGAATCCGGGTTTATTTCGTGGCAGGGAACCAGAGTCCAACGCTCTAGCCACTATCGCAGACCATATATCTGGCGATTTAATAAATTTAATTACTATCGTGTAATAGGATAATCCAGACAACCTTGCAACGATCGTGATTGTGCATTACCCCACGCGATGTATCTCTCTTTAAACAACGTGTTAACTCGTGACCTACTCCCCTCTCATGGCGTAACAGTCCACAAGTGGACTAGAACCTGCCAATCCGACTGCTAGCCATACGGCCACATACGCAAGGCAGAGGTGAGCGATCTTTCAACCAATTCCGGGAGGAGATGTGCTCAGCATTACAGCACTCCCAGCTGGAATGTTGACCTTCTAGACCAGAGTGCGCTACCTAGCCTAGCTCCCCAATTGCCTCCCCATACTGACTGGGCACCCTATATATGGGACTTAAAATCCGCAACCCTTAAGGGTGGGATCGATTCCGGACGCTTTCCATGGCAGGGAACCAAAGCACAACTCTCTATCCCTCTACCCCACGACGCAGTACTTAAGAAATAAAAATGACTAACTTAGCCAAATTTAAATATAGTGATGTCAATTTTTCTTAAGGTACTTTCTAAAGTGCTGCTCAACGTGTCGTTGCCTCCTACCTCGTGGAGAGCATTGTGTGTCAGCAGAAAACTTCTCTATCCACCAGCGAATCCACACAAAAACCAGGAAATATTTTCTCCAGAAACAATCGAGACTGTATCTGTGCAACGTAAATCCACAAGGGTGACCAACAAGTTCAACAAAAGAAGCTGACAATCAACAACTACAATTTCGTTGACATGGAGATCTGATGTTCTTGAGAATTGTTTAATAGAAGTCCCTGTGGGTATATATAAAATTTTATAGCAATAGAATTTTGTACCTATAACTATAAAAAATAGATAAATTATTTCAGAAATGTTCAATCTTTTGATACGGTGTAACTGTTGTCGAAATGCCATTGGAATACCATTGCAGCATCTATAAAGCCCTCTCATATAATGCTTCTTTGTTAATGTTTGGGTTCATTAGTAAATATATTCATAAAATACATTTAAAAAATAAGGAAAAGACAAATCTGCAGGTTAATAATGCTTGACTTGAGGTGTGGTGATTTATGTTCATAATTTTAACTGGAATAATGTAACGAGAGCATGTGATTTGGTAAATTTTAAAGCAATTATGTGATACTGCAATTGCCAAAGAAAGTTCTGTACATCGGATTTTATTCATCATAAAAATCACATAAAGTTTATCTCGTGAATATAGCTTAACTCAGTTTATTGGTACCACAACAATTATTAAAGGAAGCTGAGGGCATTACTTCAGTTTGTCATTAGTAGAGTTGTAGCTTAATGTACCTCTAAATATCCCGAAGCGTAGTTTGATGCATATCCTGGGTTCCACTGGCAGTTAACAGCTGTTGCCCTTTCACGAAAATCCCATACACCTAACAGTCGTCCAAGGATCAAAGCTTCTGAAGTAACAAAGGGAGATGGAAAGGATTTGGTTGCTTAACGTATGCCTTTCCGAAATTTTGTGAGAGAAATGAAACTGACAAAGCATATGAGAACAATGTACTGTGGAAGCAAATTTTATGCCTCCTTTGTTCTTCGGCTGAAGGTAACAAGATGGGAAATAATGGTCCCTGAAAGACTTTAAAGTGTTTCCATAGCTAGCATGACAAAAGGGTTGACTTTGTTAGAATCCCTAACAATGCTTTGGCCTTCAGTAAGTCAAACCTACAGAAAACTGTTGAACAGTGTTTCAGGATCCAAAGTGCCAGCCACTTCCAGGTGGCATGAAATTAAAATATTAAAATAAAGTTATTTCTATCAAAGGAATTCTAAAAGTCATGAAATTATTTGAGAATTTCTCAAACATTTTAAGAAAGATCCAAATTACCACCTTGACACCAAATTGACACCTTTAAAAATTAAGAATATGACACTTCTAATATTTAATATGTCACATTATGCTATTATTATTACTTTTTAGCGAATTAACTCATGTAGTACTACGTAAAGTACTTAGAGACCTTTCTTAGCTATTCTATGGACCCGAAGTTCTCTCATTCTTTGGCGTTGGGCTTGTTTCTCTCCTCTGTCCACCTTGTTCCAGTTTTTTTCCTTCGGTTTGTCCACTTGGTCAATGTATACCTGCACCTTCATTCTACTTCTAAACACTTCCCTGTCTAGGGTATTATCTTGAGTGATGCCTGTCAAAATTAAATCATTTTAACTTCACCAATCCACTTCATAGTGTCTACTTGTATTTATTATTATTATTATTATTATTATTATTATTATTATTATTATTATTATTATTATTATTATTATTATTATTATTATTATTATTATTATTATTATTATTATTATTATTATTATTATTATTATTATTATTATTATTATTATTATTATTATTATTATTATTATTATTATTATTATTATTATTATTATTATTATTATTATTATTATTATTATTATTATTATTATTATTATTATTATTATTATTATTATTATTATTATTATTATTATTATTATTATTATTATTATTATTATTATTATTATTATTATTATTATTATTATTATTATTATTATTATTATTATTATTATTATTATTATTATTATTATTATTATTATTATTATTATTATTATTATTATTATTATTATTATTATTATTATTATTATTATTATTATTATTATTATTTACTAAAGTTTTGCTATGAAATAAATAATGGGAAAGAAGAAAGTTTTAGTTAGGCACCTTTATTGTCCATAGTAATGTTATAAAAGAAAATTTGGGTTGCTTTTTTTCTATCCTAGTTATCCAAAATTAATAAACAAGATAACAATAATTTACAAACACAGGACTTTGTTCCTAATGATTATGCCAATAATTGAAAAATAGAGGCCATAAATTTAGGTGTTAGGCAGGTTTAAGGTTAAATATAATTTAGAATAGAAAGTAAACAATAAAGTTTTAAGTTAGGAGTAGCCACAAAGGATGTATTTATGTTTGCCCAATCTCAGATTATTGCAGCATCTGGAACGGAATTATATAAAAAATGCAATTTATGTATTTATAAACTAACAATTCATGATTTATTTTATCAAATTCTTTCGAAAAGACAATATATATAGTAACAACCTCTAGGCGATTATCAATTGCATTAGTGACAATTTTTGTAAAGTTGATAAGATCAGTTGTAGTAGATCTGTTCGGAAAGAAACCATGTTGATGCTCTGAGATGTAATTATTAACATGAAAGAATATATGTTTATATAAGATATGTTAAAACATTTTAGCAGCAGTTGATAAAATTGTAACTGGCCTATAGTTTTTTTTATTTTGGAGGCATTGCCTGCTTTATATATTGGAGATACTTTGGTTATCTTCTAGAGGTGTGGAAATATCTTAGACTTAATCGTGGCACTATACAGTAGGCAAAGTGGTTAAAACGCCTGCGACGATGCCTTCTCTACCTCATAGTGAACTACTAAACTAACATCCTGTTCACATTTAACAAATATACCCAATTTTCATATCTAATCTATTATGATTCTTAATTTATTGAATCTATAATTTTGGTAACAGTTCCTAGTAATGATCACCACCAATGCACGAAATATACAGGCTGGAGTATAGTGGCAGAAATGTTCATGCAAATAACATGTTTAGGATGTGCTGCATCAATCTCATCTAAGATGTCACAGCTGTAAGCGTACACGAGGAAATATTCCATATGAATAAGAAAATAATAAAAGCATTAAAATTCAACCATGTATGTGATGCTCTGTTGGAAGAGAACCTGAAGGTACAGCAGTAAACTGGGCTGTAACTATGAACTATTCCTCTCCAACTCCTTAGGCTGGGGCTTTAACAAGCTTCGAGGGTCTCATAAGCAACAGAGAGCTATTCTAAAGTCCATTGTTTCTCCTTCAGTTCGTTTCGTTAAACCTGTAAGAAGTGATGTGTTAAAGGAGAACACATGAAAGAAACTTGAAAAGGAAGCCTTTAGTACAACCAGTATCTACAACCATCACTAAACAAGATTATTACCTTGTTGCATAATCACTTAAGTAAAATTGCAGCTTCACTTTGCCATCTTCAGAAGACCAGTTTGTATTACGTCTGCAATTATGAACAGAACAAAATTCACCTGTAAGCTTAACTGTACAATAGCAAACCTGTTGGAACCACGGTATAAACTAGTTTGAATGCTGAATACGAAAACCAAGTGATAATTTCCTTGTGCCAACTGTTGGTATATGAAACAGGATTTGTGCCAGCTAATATAGATGAATTTAGAGCTTGCAATTGTTTCTTCTCAGATGGCGTGTGGGTGCTGCCAATAAGTTTCACTTTGCACCTGTGGAAAGGTTTGTGTAGGAGTACAACGGAAATTGTATAGAAGGCAGTGAATCTTATTCTTAAAAAGCATTTGTAAGCACCATTGAATGTACTGTGGTTCATATAGAGGATACTGATAATTGCCACAAGTAGTGTTATTTTAAAATGAAAAATAGACTTTTTTAGATATCCAAATCATGACCACGGTTTTTGGTGATCACTATACTTGAATGTATAATTTTTTCTTAATTTGTTTCAACTTTATTTTTGGAAATTATCCAACTAATTCAAAATAATTTCTCGAAAATATTCGACCAAACCTTTGTCAAATAGTCGAAAGGAAACAGTGTTAATTATAAGTTTACAGGTAAATAAAGGAATATACATGAGTGGTTTTTATAATCTGACTAAAGACATTTATTTTATTACAAATCATAACCATATAATTATGTTTTCTAAAATATGAGGAGTTGCAACATTTTTGTTCTGCATTTTTATTGATGCTAATTAAGGACTAAGAGGACGAAACAAGGACTTACTCCATTTATACACAACGGAAAACTGTGGATTGAAGGGCGAGTGGCTGGCGAGTGGTACAAGCAACATCCAAGACTTTGAGCATTGAATGTTGACCCAGCAGACTCAAACAAGCTGACTTCGACATCCGGTGTGAATCTCCAAAATCAGTTGGAGTGAATGCAGTGTCCACTGACAGAGCGGTGGTGATGAACAGTGAAAATGGTAGAGAAAAGGGGAACAGCTCAGAAAAGGCGGACAGTGGAGTGAAGAAGAAAATAACGAAAAATGAAATTGCATTAAGGTAAGTACAAAGTGAAACAAGTGTGAGAATCGGGGTGATCACGCAAAAGCAGAGTGAAGAAAGTGTTGGTACACAAGGGATCAGATAATAATAGAGTGAAACAAGTGTGAGGATACAAGGGAATAGAAAAGGAGTGGGAATTAGGCAGGGGATATCAAGGTGTACAGGCATATCGTCAGAGCAAAAATATGGCCATAATGGTTAGAGTGCAGAAAGGAAAAAGCAGAACGGGCCCGTGAGAGGAAAATATGAGCAAATGTGATAAAACAATAAATAATCTGGGGAGGGAAAAGTGGAAGTGAGAATAAAAACGAAAGATGAGCTGAGTGAAGTGATTAATAAGAAGTTGAAATAAGATGTAAATAAATGATCTGGGGAAGTTAAAAACCTGAAAAATGGCGAAAAATATACGACTGTACAAATTGTAGCGCGGGAAGAGAGATTAGTGAGGGATTGTAAGAAGCAGAGCGGAAGATGTGAAAAAATGTGACAAGTAATAAGTAATTGGAAGAAGCGCTAATGATATTAAATAATTTGTAATAGTGAGAGCTGACGCAGGAAAAGGGAGATCTGCAAGTGAGAAATGTGAAATTGAAGTTAAGCAAATCCAGTTCCAGTGAAACGACAGTAATAAACATTTGAAATAAGTCGTAGTAACTAATACTAGTAGACAAAAGTTTAGCAAATGGCAAAACTGATGTAGATAGTGTAAATGGAAGGCAATTATTATATGGGGCAAACACCCATCAAGTGGTAATGGTACTGAAGGGCTGCCATGTTAGCAAAGGGGCCAGGGTCCATCTCGAGGGCAGTCGAACATGTATTTGTTTTAGAACTTAATAAACCATCTATATATAAATGAAGTAACGTTTGTTAGTCTCACAGAAACTGAAGAACATCTAAAATTATTTGCCTAATTTTGAGTAATTGTAAGAGTCATAGGAAGATTTAAAAGGTGAGAAAACACCTGAAGTGATAACGGACCGGGTTATTAACTAAATATAAAAGTACACAAGCAAACTTTGACGGAACACATACACATCGTGGAAATTAATTGTTCTTTCACACTAGCCATGTGTAGGCTAAACTATGGAAAGATTGAGTCAGACTGAACAATTCAATGCCATAGCCGGGATTTGAACCACGGATCTTCTGGTTTCCGACCAGCCGCTCTAACCCTCGAGCTACTATGGCCAACGTGCCGACATGACACTAAAGTACTTACATGTTGTAAGTCGCCATCAGGGTAGTTGTCTCATGTGTTTATGAGAACTCCTAGTGGTTTACCGGGAAAAAACACGAGTCAGTAGGAGAATTTAATGTCATATCGGCACGTTGGCCATAGTAGCTCAAGGGTTAGAGCGGCTGGACGACAATCAGAAGATCCGTGGTTCAAATCCCGGCTATGGCATTGAACTTTTCAGTCTGACTTAATCTTTCCACATACACCTTTTATTTTCGACAAACAAAAACATTGCAAAGTAGAAAGATATTCCACTCCCTGCCCAAGTCTTCAAAGCTATTCCACTTACCATATTTTATTAAATAGCGTTATTCATTTGTTATCAAGACTGAAATTATTTTATGTAGCATGATATATATGCCTTTCGAAGATTAGACACAAAATTAATTTCTGAATGCAATATAACACTATAAATATTGGATCACAGACAGTTGTTTTAAGTACTGGTGAATCCTTGATTGCCTTCTTCATAATGTGTGTTTGTGAATTTGTGAATTGAATTGACACAAAATTAATTGAGTTCCTTTGTAACTTTGTGAATTTCGCGGAAACTTTTTACTATGCCAAGGAGAAGACGGCCTGACTTAGGTCGTAGAAGTCAGTGAAATTTTCAACGAGCTACGTCACGTGCTGACCGCACTGATGAGCAGTGAAACGCAGCTGATGCTAATAGTCATGTTGGTATATCAGAATTAGAGTGTCTGTTTTTTTTCCGGGGAGTTGCTTTCGTATAAACCAGTTCACGCAGTTATAAACCAGGGTAACGTAGTCAACTAACCCACAAAGGTTTAAAATTCATTAGAATTGCCTGGACTCCCATCTCACAGTTTAAAATTAAAAGTAGGATCAGATGTGATCATGCTGCGTAACATTAACCAACCAAGACTGTGCAGTGGAATGAGATTAACTGTGAAAAAGCTAATGTATAAGTAATCGAGGCGACAATCACCAAGGGAAAGTACAAAGGAGAGAGTACTTTGGTCCCCGTATTCCGATGATTCCAGCGGGTTTAAATTTCGATTTTAAGCGTCTACAATTTCCCGCGTGTTTGGTCTTTTCGATGACCATAAATAAATTTCAAGAACAGTCGCTGCAAGTTTGCGGAATCAACTTGGAGTTTCCCTGTTTCTCTCATGGACAATTATACGTCACGTGTTCGCGCGTAGGAAAACCATCATCTTTAAATATTTACGCACCACAGAAGAAACAGAAAAAAGTACTGTTCATCAGAAAGCTTTACATTTATTACCTTAATTGTAACTGTGTTGTATTTAAACTTCAGCAAATGCAGAATAAATACCTAATTCGAATGTGTTTTACATATATAGATACGTTCAGGCAAGTTTTATTGGCGGTACGTAGTTAGCCGGGTCAGCTAGTACATTATAAATATAAGTAATATTTTGTACCACAATTGGATATTTCATTGTCTAACTCCGGTTATATTGCAATGTTTTTATTTTGTAACGTGAAATGGAGAGATGTAGTTAAAATATAAATGAATAAAATCTAGATTCATCATAAAGTGATAAAAAATATAATTTTATGAAAAGACAATGCAAACTTTAAAAAGCATGGAAAATAAAAATATAAAATATCGCTTGACTACTTCTAGCACATATAAAAGACGTTTTTTATTGATAAACAACTTTCTAATTACCTTTGATATGGTGAATATCGTTCTGTTTAGCACAAAATAACAAAGATAATAATTATACAGAATATTTTATGTTTGTGCATGTAAACTGTACTTCCATAACAAGTAATCGCTTTTTGTTACATGCAGGTGCAGAAGATATACGATCAATTTAGTTTTAATTAATTATAAAATGTAATTTATTACTGTATCATGAAAGTTCCAGGAATTGGTAAATGAAAACAAAATAAGCTTTATTCGTCCAATTTTATTTTGTGCCCTTCCCAAATTATACATTTGTACCAACGAATAATCAAATTATAAAAACATTTCTTTAGGCACTTTTTGGAATATTTGTCAATTTTCACCACGAATACTCCTTTATATCTTCTATCGACTGAAAACGGGTGCCTCAAAGTGGCAATTTGAATTCTGGAAAGAGAAAGAAGTGCCGGAGCCAGATCAGTGAATACGCTGGTTGTTCGATGAGATTTGTTGAATTTTTGGCCAGAAATTGGTTCACAACGATAGGCTTGTGAGCTTGGGCAGAATCCATGAATTTTCTTTCGACAAATTGGTCTTCTTCGCGGCATTTGTTCTTTCAAACGCCACATAACGCTCAGATAATAATCTTTGTTTACCGTCTGATCTTCTGGCAAGAATCCCGAGTGCATGAAACAGTTGAGTCCAGAGGTTCTACTCCCACTATCCTTGAACCCGTAGGAACAAGACCCGGGCCTCTTTCAACCAGGGAGTTATCCGAGCTGTCCCTTAAAGGGCGCCCGGCATCCTCCGTGGGGCTTTCCATAGGGCAAGACCTAGTTTCCTAACAAGCCCCCCGCCCATCTGGTCCTAGGGACACAAGACGGGATGGAAGTGGATATGCCACTTACGCGCGTCAACACTCAAGGTGAAGACTACCGATATGACCTCGGTGGGGCCGCCTGGTGATCTAGCACACCTTCTACTAGCTAAGCAGGCTAGTACCCGGAAACTTAATGGCTTCCCTCAACCCCGTCCGAAGACGTACCCAATCTCCCACGGGTATCGGGAACACACTGCCCCTTCGAAGCCATCCCAATCCGAACAACTCCCGAAAGAGGGGCTCGGCTGTTCGGCCCGAGGTTCCTCTAGTAACGGCAGAGGTACCACGAGTGCTAAGGGTCCGCAGCGCCCGCACTTTGGCAGCTGAAAGGGACGGATCCCTTCCCCTACGGGAAGTGCATGAAACACGATAACCCAGAAAAGCTGTCAACATGACTCAGTATTGATTAAGTCTGATGTGCCCTTTTGAATTTCGGTTCAGTTGAAAGGTGCCATTTGGAAGTTCGTTGACTGGTTTGCGTGTAAAACTCGTAAACGAACGTCTCATCCAGTTACAATGGTTTCATGAATGTTGGGTCGGAGTTGGCTCGTTCCAGTCTGTCTTCTGCGATCCTTACGCGATTGAGTTTTTGCTGGAAGTTCAATCTTTCAGAACTAATCGAGCGGAAACACGTGTCTTGCCCAAACAATCGTTTAAAATGAAACACAGAAGAGACACAAAAAGCCCATCTGGAATGTCTCCCAGACCTAAATGATGGTCTTCAGACACCAGCTCCTTCACTTTAACTTGTTCAATTCAGTTGAAACTGTTGATGGCCGACCAGAGCGAGGCAAATCTTCCACCACATCTCGACCACTTTTATATTCACTGTACCACTCATACTCACGTGTTTTTTGATAAAGTCGATTCACCAGATGCTCTCTGTAACATTTTCAGCAACTCGGCACACGAAATACCATTTGCAATGAAAACTTTGAGACAGAATGTTTGTGCAATATTTTTATTCATTTTAAAATCGCAATGCAACTTTGAGATGCAGTAACAAAATGGCGCCCTGTAAACAAACTAGATGACAGATGACAATCAAACTCCTTGTAATCATAGAGGAAAGATGTACCAACTTAGCGACAATCATAATTTTGAATGCCTTCTTAGGCCAGATTTTGATATGATCAATCCTCAGTTCTTTATTGACAATGTTCAGCATGTTCATTCTGCAAGAATATAAAATAGACAATAGAAAAACATTGAATGATGTGCCGTTCTATGCACAAAACTTGCAAGAACAAAAAAGAAAACGTAGCTACCAGTTTCTCTCTTACACAGTTGTTTCTAATGTGCACGTACTAGCATTTATGTACTGAGCACACCTCTGGTGGCATGTAATATCCAGTCTAATTTATTTAATTACTGTAGTTTAATACGAAAAATATGTCAGCTAGAAAATATTGTTCATTTACTCCTTAACTGTGGCGATGTGGATTAAGTCTGTGTTACTTTGCCATAATTAGTGGTGGCAAAAGTCTATCAGCTTTAAACAATGTTATTCTATTAATTTCAACATTGGATAATGATGAAACAATACACTGCATTCGAAAACACGCTATTCCAGAGGCACTATTAGTAACAAACCTTCACGCCAATTCAGTCAGCATATCATTCGTTGTGGATAACTTTGTTATGATAAAGTGACATTCAGAGAGAGGTCACATGGGTTTAGTGTTTGAGATAATTCAGTTTAGGCCGTCCAACATTCCAAAAGCAGTAACCAGTAGTGTCACAGTGTTACGAGCAGCTCTCTGTTGCAATATTGTATATGTCCGTGGCAGGAAAATCACCAGAAGTGAATTATAGCCTTATCTTAGCCTATGCAGAATTCCTTCATGACAAACTGTCATTCGCCCGAGAAATAAGTTTGTATTTTACATCACTGCTGCATCGAAAGGTTAGATGTTTCAATAGCTAGAGGATTACCAAACCACACTCTGCTAAAACACTTTTCATGTAACTGCAGTAATGTTTTATACGCTACAGACGTGAAACAAGCGAGCACTTTAAAAGTTGCAAATGCTAGTCACTTAACGTTTACATTCAGTAGCCTATTGACGTGGCGCTGACGCCATGCAACTCAACTGTCAGCGGAATCACACCCTTCTCATAAATCACTAATGTGCTGCCCTGCAACATTATTTATCAATCCACCACAGCTTCAAGCGATCAAATGTCTAAGGAATTAATAATGATGCAAGCGAGCACTTCTGTTGTCAAATATTTATGAGAATTCGCGGTACTGAGGAGAATCTTTATCTTCCCTACTTTAACTCGTGGTGAAGAAACTACATTTTCTGCTTTCGTTATCTCTTACCCTGGATTGGACTTCAGCAAGTTTTAATTCCTAGACTACACAGGACAGAGGTGTCGCTGAAGGTGTACCCTCCTCCAAAAAGGAGGGGCCTTCGACCTATAGGCATCCCGGGACGTTGTCCCTAACTGGCATATGATATTTTAAGAATAATGACGCTGGTTAGAGAGTGAGTTTTATTTTGTGGGTTCTCTTGCGAGTCTTAAGATATTAAGAACAGTTGAGTATGTACTATGTAATGATAGATGCTATTATGTAGCTAGAGCAACTCTGGGATGTTGGTATTGTATTCCCAGGGTCAATGTCGTATTCGCCAAGGCCGCGAATTAGCTGGTTGAAACTGTCTGATAGACTGGCGTAAAACCTTCGGGAAAGGTCAAGGATGTAGCTAGTCAAGTTGGGAAAGGATAAATCGGAGTGGATGTTTGCATTTGAAATATACCATTCTGCAGCTGTTGCAATTCGAAGGTATCTATTCTGTAGAACCTGTAGCTTATGGAGGTGGCTTTTGGCTGCAGCATAGGTTAATGCAGGTCTTAGAACTTGTTTATAAATCAGCAGTTTATTTCTCAGTGACAGCGGGGATTTCCTGTTGTACAACGGATACAGCATACACATCCGTTTGTAGACTCTGGAGGGGATCATTTTAATGTGAGCCTTCCAAGTGAGGCGCATGTCAAGTTGCACCCCGAGGTATTGTGCTTCAGAACTCCAGTGAACTGCTACTCCAGCTAGGCGTAGCTCAGGAACATCCTGTTGTTGACGTCGTGTAAACGTGACAGCTTGCGATTTGGAGACGTTAATCTTGAGTCGCCAGGTTAAAAACCAAGCAGATACTGCAGCATACTGCGTGCGTGATTAACTGCTGTGAGGTGTCTGGTGAATGCTGTGGAGATAGCTGTATCATCCACAAACAAATATAGGCTGCAGCCCCGGATGATAGGAATGGTATTATATAAGTCAGAAATAGCAAAGGGCCAAGAACACTAACCTGGGGAACCCCAGCATGAATGAAATATGGCTGAGAGACACTATCATCTCTGGCGACGGAAAAGGTGCAATTTACCAGATATCTATGGATGAGATGGATTACATAAGGAGGGAAGGCATATTGGATTAAGCGGTAAAGAAGACCATCATGCCTGACTGAATCAAAGGCCTTGGAAATGTCCAGAAATAGGGCTATAACGTAATGCCTATTGTTGAAGCCACGGATCACCTCATCGACGAAACGAAGTAGCTGATGAGTCGTGGAGTGCTGTCGGCGAAATCCAAATTGCTCTGGCCTGAGGATGTTTAGGTCGTCTATTAGGTGTTGTAGGCGACACTGTAGCACCTTCTCGAAAAGTTTGCTGATAACAGGAAGGAGACTGATAGGACGATGATTGGTGATGTTTTTGGAGTCTTTACCGGGTTTGGGAAGTGTTATGATGCGGACGTGTTTCCAAGAAGTAGGAAAGTGGGATAGAAGGAGCAAGCTGTTAAACAGATGGACAATTAGATCGATCCATTGTTGCGGAAGGGCTTTGAAGTCGGCATAAGGTATTGTGTCACAGCCAACAGCTTTATACGGTCGTACTGAGGCAATGATTTGTCTCACTTCCTTTGCTGTTGTAAGTAACGCTTCATGTGTTGCAAAAGGTGTGTGAAGGAAGCGGTTTCCTAGACTAGATCATCATCTAGCACTGACAAGAGCTTTTCTTCTCATGAAAACTTCAGTTTACGCCTTATAATATAGTTATATTTTGAAAAGGGATCCATTAATTAAGACTACTTTACTCACGGCTCATCTTTGCCTGAAAATAAATTCAATGTAAGCAATATGCACGTATATACAAATATCATAATTTGTAACATAAAACTGCACTTATCTTATAATAAATGACGAAAGTTGTCTTATTAATAGATTAGGATGGCGATTTCGTGAAAAAGTCTCTCACATCATCAGGTAACAACCCTGTTGTCAAGGTCACGTTCAGCACAGATTACCATGTTTTCGCCAGTACTACCAAAATCTGAATATTAAACAAATTTAAAAATAGAATTAGCTGCCAGTATTTCAAAATTCATTACGCGATGTTTATTTTTTAAAATAAATATCTTTTCCCAAACCATCAAATCTATCGGACCATTTGTTTTAATAATTTAACTTCTGGATTTATTTCATGGTTAAATGACCAAAAATGATCTGCTACGGCCGATTTATCAATTTGTTTGTACTTAATGTTACGAAAATGTTCTTTCGTTCTGGTTTCCAAATTACGGTTTGTCTTTCCAATATAAAGTTTATCACAATCGAAACAATTAAATTGATAAGTGCCAGATTTTTTACTATTAGGAACGTTATATGTTTTATAGAAATGCAGTAAATTTTGAATACTATATTTATTTAGAGGAACTAAAGTTAAACCAAACTCTTTAGGGGTAGAAATACAATTAACAGTTTTCTTTTATATTTAAACTTTTCAATCTACTTTTTATAAAGCCTTTATTGAAACCATTAATTAAAGCAGTATTAATATTATGTTTATATTCTTTATTAAATTTCTTTTTATTCAGGGGTATATTTATTAATTTATAAATCAAACTACTGAAAACAGCAAATTTAAACTCTCTAAGCTCTATGGAGCCTGTGCTCTATGGAACCTGTGATCATTCGAGCATCATTTCATCCATTTCATTCATCGGCCGTTACGACGTAACGTTGGAGAATGTAAATTTAAAGAATGGCACACTATTTAATGATCTGACTACCGTTTCTGGTTCGTCTACCCCTTTTGTATCTATAACGCAGTAGGTATTCCTAAAATAATAAGGTAGTTAAATTTGATGTGTATTGAAGTACAACTTTAACAAGAACAGTTTGTGGGTAAATATACAGATTTAAGTGTAAATGTGTGGAGTAATAAATGAATCATTTTAATTTGGGAACTTGAAACGGTATTTCTGGTAATATCAGAATGTGACCGTGGGATTAAGTGTATTTTTCTTCACACCTTTTCAAATATTTGAGAAATTAATAAAAAAAGGGGTTAGATCAGTGAGGTTTATTGCTTTGTAACAAAGCGCTGTTGTTATTTTTTATGTATGTGTGTTTCACTCGACCTTTGGGAATATTTCAATTGAAGGTTTATGGAGCAAAATGATTGCAATGACATAATAATATTTTTGAAGCAACGATACACTACATATGTTTTATACATGTGTTAGTACAAGCCGACGACAATAAATCGTCTCCTTTGTGAAGTTTCAGAGCACACGTAGGGAGGAGGGAATGCCACCACTAGATTTCATTTGTCACTGCACATCGTAATTTTTCTCCCATTCCTTTTTTCTTATAACTAGAGGAAGGGGAAATATCCTGCCGTTATTTCTCTTGACAGAACACATTAAAAAGCGTTTAAAAAATAAAATACAGTTTTTTTAACGGTTATCGCTTCCTAACTGCTTCAGAGAATTTATAGCTTTTTATTCTCAACAAGCTCACTAGAGGAAACAAAAGAGAAACTTTAGTGCTGGGCTACGTAATTTTTAGAGCAGTGAAAGAACAATCAATTAAGTGATTTATGACATTATGGAAGTTGATATATAGTTGTTCCGATTAATGGGATGCTGGGAAATTTGCATTAAACGACTAGGTGCTCAGCAAGGGATTTGATATATGATGTTTTGAATACAGTTCTGCTGCCTGAACAAAAGCTTTATATGTTGCTTACATATAATATAAAATTCAAAGAACGATGATTTGTTTGTGTCGAATACAAAACAAAGCCATTGTAACAAAGATTCAGACCACGTTGATAGAAGACGAATACATAATTGTAACCAAAATATTGCCACTGTAAAAAGAATAAATAAATTGAAGTTAATATATAACGTAAGTCGGGGGAAGATGACATACTTAACGGTTATGTCCTTTTTGCATGAAAATGAGAATGGAGAAAGATATAAAAATGTATCTCAAGATATTGCCTGTATATTTAATTATTACTGGGAGAACAAACGAAACAGTTGGTGGCTGACTGAGGGTCAGCACATTGTGTGACATTCGTGTACCTGTCCTAGACGGACTTAACCACTTAATGACAGGATATGTGGGGGTTTTGCAGGGCGGTGGGTTAAGTTTAGGTGGATGAAAGAAGGGAGGTAGCCGTAGCTCCACATTGGTTGCCTACTCGGGTGCAACGCCTGTGTGCACAGCTGGTGAGAGAAAATTAAGGAAGAGTTTAATTTAGAATAATTATTAGTCTAATTTTCAGGAAGAAATAATTTTGAAGTTGTAATATCAACTTTATTGTTACCAGGTGTGCCCGCATGCCATGCGGGGAAGCCGGTAGAGCTTGAAGCGTCTTTACGATGTTCAGTAGGTCCCTAGAGACTTAACCAGGGCGCTCTGGTATTGAGGAAAGCTCGCGTAGAATTTTGTGGCCCGGCGCCTAATGACATCCACATAGTGGAGAGATGAGGCTTCATGAAGGTATCTCACGGGAAAGCACCAGCCTACGGAATAGATGGCCCTAAGGCATCTATTTTGTACACGCTGGAATTGTAGCAGATTGGTTCCTGAGGCCATGCCCCAGACCTCACACGCATAAAGCATTATACGAAGAATCAAAGCCTGAAAAATACGCAACTTAAGGGGTGTCGGCATCCCTGACCGCATCATGGGGTATAACGAAGCCGAAGCCCGCATGCCTGATGAGCTAACTCCTGGATGTGACCCCCAAAAGTTAGGCCCTTGTCTAGCTTTGCACCCAAATAGTTAAGAGATTTTGTGCAGTCTATCCTTCGGCCATAATAGGTAAAAGAGGGTAGGTTGGCGAGAAAGTGGCGCTTGGTGAAGATGGACAATCGCCAAAGCCTGCACCAATCGTGAATGAGGCTTAGATGTCTCTGTATTGGGTTGAAGGCTCTGCGTGCGTTTCTATCTGTGTTGTATAGCAGCACATCGTCTGGATACTGGGCTATGATGACATGTAGCTACGTGGGGAGATTTGCTACATATACGCTAAAACTCGTAGGGGATAAGACAGAACCTTGGGGGACTCCGCCTCTAATGGGTCTTCTGGTGGATAGCTTTCCCGCCACAGTGACTGTGAAATGTCTGTGGTTAAGAAAAGTATGTAGAAGATGTATCATGTGTGAAGGAAGCCCCAGAGAGGTTAGTCTTTATAGGAGACCTGCATGCCAGGTAGTAGAGAAGGCCTTCTCGACATTCAGAGTAACGTGAATACCCTATCCTGGAATCCCAGGGCAGTGGCCTCCACCAAACGGAGCAACTGCTGTGCTGTCGAGTGCCGAGGACGAAAACCAAACTAGTGAGGAGGAATGACTTAAATGTCCCCAAATAGGGGTGACAAGCAGGCTAGAACGAGGCTCTCGAAAACAGGAGGCTAATGGAGCGATAGCTGGAGGGTAGAGCCGGATTCTTACCAGGCTTCAAAATGCATATCACCCGAGCCTCCCTCCACTGTCGTGGAAAGTAGCCCAGGGCGAGACATGTTAAAAACCCGAGTAAGAAAGAGCACGGCTTTGAAATGAAGGTGACGGAGCATGTCAGGGACCCATCAGATCCCAACGCCTTTTAGGGATTTAAACGCCAGAGTGTGCACTGGAAATCACTGGGTCTAATAACAGTAAGTCGCTCCGCCTCAGCTCGACTACGTCGAAGATACTGACGTACCTCCCGCTTGACGCGGCCAGTAAGGTCTAGGTCCTGGGGGTCATCTCTTGGCCTCATGGTCCTCTCTAGGTAGTCGGCAAACACATTTGCTTTGGCTTGGGGTTCAAACACCAGGCCTTGGGTGCCTTGGATAGGGGAGGTTGGTGCCCCTCCGCGATTCCGGACTCATTTTGCAAGCCTCCACACTTCGCCATTCTCAAAACAGTAATCAGTATTCTTAAATATGGGGAGATAAAAAGGTATAATTAAACTAATTGCAAAAAACTTTGCAATTTGCTCCATCATTAGAGGAAGATGGGAGTTAACAGGGGAAGATAGAACAACATGGAGGGAGATGCAATAACACGAAGTTTGAAGTTAAAAAAATAAAGTAAACTGAGCACTTGTATTACAACATGTAAGACACTTTATAAAATATAAATTTAACGCAAGTTAGAGATATAATACAAAGGAGGAAACCAAACTGCAGTCTTGTAACTCTCCGGCCAGGGTTTGAATGAAACCAAGTATTCAAAGCTTGCTGCCAAAATGTTTTCAGTGGTTTGAAGACTGATAGGTCAAGGCATCATGATTGGCCCTATGTAATTTATCAGTATTCTTTAAGAATTCCCCAACATTGCCGGGGGGACGGTGCAAGTGAACCTTATTTTTGGTGTACGCCACCAGCCTTATTGGTCCGAGCTACCATGTGCTCACAAAGACGCACATGGCAAAATACCATGGTTAGGTGAAGCTCCATGCAGTACATCAAGTGCTAGACCTTACGTATTGGCAACGAAATATTACATTGCTAGTACTTACCGAGTTTACATATAGTAGTTTCTTGTTTATCACTGCATGAAGCAAAACATAAAACGTAAGAGCACAACAGCACTCTTCCAACTGACTGTACCTACGCTAGGCTGTGGTAAGTGCTGCTATCCAGTCTTAGATGAACAAAATATTACGAAACTTCCGTCTTCCCCCAACTTACACCTTGCCCCCACTTACCTTATATATTTGGAGCGATATGTTCGTCTGATTAAAAATGTCCAGAAGGGAGTCTCAAGGATTACGATCAACGAATTATCACAAAAGTCGTTAAAGTTAAATTTAATACACTTCCATTTTTAAATCTGATTAAGTAGTAGACTGTTATCAATCAAGAGCTTTCAAAAATTGTAAATGTGTTATCAATTTCATTAATAGTGTCAAATAAATAAAGGCATAATTCCGTTAGAAAACCTTCTAGGTTTAAATAAAATAGAATTATCTTCGCTTCAAAATATCCGCTGTATCTTCCGAGCGTGAGGACATAATAGCATCGACTTATTTTGTTTTATCCAGTTCCAAAGAAACCAGACGCTCTTCAATTTTCAAGCGAATAGCCAATAAATAAAACAGTAAAATGATTGCCCCAAAGAGCGGACAGACAAACATAGCTTTGTGTGTGCAAATCTAAGAGCAACTGCGTAAATTAATGAGAATTTTTTAAATTTCATCACGATGCTTTACAAGAGAACATGTAACCTCACATTGAAATTGGAGTGCTAAGAAGAAATATCAGGTTCTGCGGAGAGTGACAAAATGAATAGATGGATAACCTTGTGCACAGGTCTTGCGATGATATTAGATACTCAGTACCGCATTCATGTTCCATAATCAATTCCCACTTTATCAGCAAGATCATGAATGTTTCCGTCATTAATTCTCATGAGCGAGTTGTTGCTTAGTGTGTATGTAGTGTTATACGCCCGCCTTTACTACATGTGGCACCGCAGGCGGTGACACTAGAGATATATTAGCTGAAGATAGAACACCGGTGTAATGAGATGGCAGTGGAAACCTGAGAATTGTTGCTTTAACAACAGTGTTGGCCTTTATACAGGAAGTGAGCGTTCCTGTGTGGCTATCTACATCAAACGATGGTTTCTTTCCGGGATATCGCAAAGAATTTAATCCACACTCGCTGTACTTTCTTGTGCTCATCTAGAAGTCGCCACACACACCAAACAACGTGTCATGAAAATTGAAAATCTGCTAGCTGAGGCGGTACTTGCCTGTTAAATACCTCGTTGAGCCCTCCCGGCACTCAAAACCTCATATGATAGGATGTGTGACGGGTGAGGGCTACGGATGGGAGGTTTACAACAGGTCGGTGTTTTTATCAGGGTAGGTCTGCATGGATTCTCTCTCTCTTGAGTTTCAGGGAATGAGTGCGTCCTGACAGTGTATGGCTATTATCACATAGAAGACACCACGACCGTTGAATGTCAAGTTTATTTATACAAGTGGTCCTCTCCACTCGTCACTGTTGTGTTGATGTTATCCGCACATTAGGCGCGATATTTAGGATTTGCCCGTTGCTGTGCGCGTGACATGACGGCTAGTTTGAATCACAGTCGCGAGTGAACTTGTAAATTACTAGGACGCACCGAGTGGTATGTAGTTGTGTACGCGTTGTCGTTCCTGGATGTCGCGAGAGCATTACTTCACGCAATAGAGTATTTCCGGAGGATTATTCAACAACATAGTTTGGTAAAATCTTAATGATGTAATGTGTGCAGTTTCTCTCACTCGCTAACACAGAGTGTTCAATAACCACCTAACGTGTGTTGCTCCGTCCATTCGCGAACACGGACTTTGATGAACTTTCCGTACTTGTTGCTCCCTTCACTCGCCACTACAGAGTGTTTTTCCTAGCAAACATCAAACATCGCCATTGCACAAATTTTCCCTTCCTTTAGTGGAATTTTGGATACTTAAAGGTCATGTAACCTGTTAATCGTTCCTTATAGGTTGGGTTTCATCCCTACTCTTAAATTTCATCGCAATTTCTAGTTTCTGAGGCATGTATTCCACGCAACCTTCACTTCCCCACGGTCTAGGTAATTAATGCAGAAGCACGTTTGAAAATGTGTATCTTAAATCCCCGGTGTCTATTCTCTCATCACGTATCATGTGCAGACCAATGCATCGTCAGGCGACACGCTGTCGCTTGGGATTATCCTCTATACTTGTTATAACTTAGCTTAATTCATATTGTGGTATCTATCCACCCTTAATTATGCATTTAATATCACTTTCGCGGTTATTATGCCAATGTTATTCCTAACAGGTACGGTATCATAGCACAGCACTAGCATGTTTGACTTCCAAAACTATGGCAGTGCAATACCTATTGTTTCAGAAAATTACATTGGCATGGTTAGGAAATTTGTTATTCGTTCAATGTGTTTTCGCTAAATTGGAAAAAACACAGTTAACTAACCTTTTTACTTTCGAATGAAAATCCTTGGGAGGTAGCAAAAGCAAAATTGGATACTGTTTATGGAGACATTTCACCAATATTACAACAAGAACTTAAACGTGACCGAACATCCTGTTTTCATGAAGACCCCCTAGAACACCTAGTAAATGCGGTTACTGTGAGAATCATTAAAAAAAGTGTGGATAAGATTCTCAACTACCTCTCTGGCTGTTACTCATTCACTTTGTATTAGGCAGTAAAAACACAAATAAGTTTTCATAAATTGTTACTTTGGATTCAAAGTAGCTCTTTGCGTTGATAATTTGATATAATAGCTCGAATGCATAAGTGATTTCATTTTAAATAAGCAGAGAAATCCCTTAAAATTTCCTCAATGATTTTTATTCCTTGAATTTATGAGTGCAGTTGCCGTGGTCGAGTGCTTAGACCGATTGACTCTCAACAAGGTAGGCTGGGTTCGACCCCAGGCAACCGTAAAGTGATCTTTGTGGTGGACAACGCGGCACTGGGACGGGCGTTCTCTGGGATCTCCGGTTTCCCCGCCAGTTGCTCCATCATCCCCTTTCCTATGATTCATCTCGCCCTCATATTATCATCCTCTTCTCTCACCCGCGTACTAGGCATCGGGCTGATCACCCAACCTGGTTCTGTATCAGGTACTACGCTTCGGTTCCTCAGACCCGACCTTAAGGGATAGAGGAACAAGAATCTCTTAACCCCTTATACTAGCGATAAGGTAAAGAAGGATAATAATTTATGAAGATGGCTATGACCAGCGGACGAAGGAGACATTTCGCACCATACCAAACCAAAGTGGATCTTTTGTACTTAGAACCACTAGTATGCACGAATGGAGTCAAGATCCCGTAGGAAACTATAGGGCACAGCTAGGCCTACCGACAGAAACCTGTAGAGTTCCCTAAACCATCTATACCGGGTAACAATGGAGGGCTGCTCGGAGCCGAGAAAGCTTGATCCACTTGGAGCGGCTGAGAGAAGGTCATCAAGGAAGAGAACGCGGGAGAATTTTCGAAAGCAAATATGCGCCAATATCGATGACATTGCCAGCCTCCAGCTTACGTGAAATTTGTAACGCGAGATGGAAATGATAAGAAATGACAATGAGGCAAAGAAATCCGTGGTAAAAAAGAAATTATTCCAGCATTCCCCTCGAAAACTCCATGGAAGACCTCATGGCTCCAGGAATCGAATCCACGGCTTCCTGAATGCTAACGTCACACGTTGCTGTAGTGCCATGTCGCTAGATGCTAGATTATAATAATAGCGACCATGCGTCTCGAGGGGGGTGGGCGGGAGGTTTGTTATTGTTAATCATGACTGAGTACCTCTGTAACTGCTCATGCGGCCTCTATTGTGTGCGGCATTATTACGGAATAATGCGCAAACATCCTGTTGGAATGCACTTTGAATGCAAATTGAACAGATGGAGATATGTCCTTTAAACCTGAAAGATAGATAGAGAGAGAGAGAGAGAGAGAGAGAGAGAGAGAGAGAGAGAGAGAGAGAGAGAGAGAGAGAGAGAGAGAGAGAGAGAGAGAGAGAGAGAGAGAGAGAGAGAGAGAGAGAGAGAGAGAGAGAGAGAGAGAGAGAGAGAGAGAGAGAGAGAGAGAGAGAGAGAGAGAGAGAGAGAGAGAGAGATAAAGGGCACAATGAAAGCGTTTCCGTACCTTATGTATGCTCTACATAGATTTCTAGTAAACGCCTATGGAAGCAAATGGCTTTTGACAATCTCATACTTGAGCTTAAAATTTGGTCAGACCAGCTAGTTAGAAAACAGATTATGTTCGCTATTATCGAATATATTTCTGCATTACGCTAATACAAATCTTAGCAACCGATTTTAACTGTAAGGCATTTTGTTTGATTAGTACCATTTTCATACAATGCGATCCATATAAACCTGAACTCTTTCAATATGCCATAACTTTTGAACCAATAATAGGACAAACGTGCAACTTTGGGAGAATATGATACACAATTGGGAGATTATATTACACTATTTACATCTCAGAGAAAATGTTAGAAGTGTATTCCACCAGCTTCTATACATGTTTACACTCGTCTCACTGTACTCTCTGAAGTTTTACGGAGAGTATCCTCACCAATGTTATTTATTTCGGTTCGAATAGATGCCCGGAGAACATCAATTGTCCGTGGCCTATTCTTGTAAACTCTATTTTTAGACACCCCCACAAGGAAATATCCGGTGAGGTTAGGTCAGGGGATCTGGGGGACTACAGACCTTTTGAGATTATTCGATTATCAAAGAAACTGGTTACAAGTTCCATGGCGTCATTAATGTATGGCACGTTGCTCCATCTTGCTAGAAATAACCTTCTCTCAATTCGATATCATTTTCTCTGAGATTTAAATAGTGAAATGCAATCTCTGAATTGTGTATTATATTCTCCAAAAGTTGCACGTGTGTCCTGTTATTGATTCAATAGTTATGGCCTATTTAAATGGTTCAGGTTTATATGGATCACACTGTATTACATTTGTATTGAAATTGAATGACCTTATATATTATACATCTTCTTCTTTATTCACGATCACTTGTTCTTGTAAAACTAATAACTGTTTCTTAAACATATTACTTTTTATTAAGTGCTTTATGAGATAAGCATTTGCATAAATAGTTTTATTAGGGATTTTCTTCTAGGCGCACAGTGAATAGGATAGCATGTTTTAAAATCTCATAGCTGTAAACCGGAATTGAAGTTCCATATTCTTTCCATGGCATTGCAAGAAACAATGAAGAGTGGAAAATGTAAAACCGATATTGAAGGAAATCTCGAATCTGAATGATGACACAAAAATATTATTAATAAAATTTTGAATTTAAATGCATTTTTTCTCTTTTTTTGTAATTTACGTCCTCCAACGTTAAGTCATATCGGACGATGAATGGAGTGGGTGAAATGATGCTCAAATGAGCCCAGGGTCCAGGGTCCATAGATCTTAAACTTACCCGACATTCCTCCTTCAGGATAAGGGAAAACCCCGTAAAAAACCGTATCCAGGTAACTCACCCTGACCGAGATTCGAACTCGGGACCTCTTGAACGTGAGGCAGACATGCTACCACCACGCTACCAAGGTGGGTTGCATATGTTATAGTTTACCCATTATAGAAAGTAATAGTAAATGTCTTTAAAATAAAGCGTGCGCACTCTCTTTCTCTCTCTCTCTCTCTCTCTCTCTCTCTCTCTCTCTCTCTTCCATGAAAACATTTTTCAAAAAATATTTCTATTTTCGATTCAGAATTTTGGATTCCTGAAATCTCGGTGCTAAACTTTTGGGTGGAATGCAATACTTCGTCTAATTTTTGCAAGTATCTAGCAAGCAAATTGAAATTTGCATTACTAAAACGTGCATTATTTTACCTCCTAAGCAAAAGATCTGCATACACCTTTTGTCGTTTATGGTGATTGTAATTATAACAGTTTTACTCCTCCGAAGCAAAGTACTTCGCGTATACAGTTTTGGTTGGTATAGTGAAGATTAATTGTAGCAATGTTATTTGATAAGTGACTGTTAAGAAACACTTTTTGGTATTGCATGGGCTTTCTGTCACTTTTAATTTCTCACCTACATATTATTTATGGAATTATTGTGCAACAATCCAGAAAAAATTTATATGGTCTGTCATCCTCTTTACCCCTTGTAACTGTAAATTTATACAGTTCTTGTGATACTTATAACACATTAGAAATCTTCTGATATTTGCGGAAATTTGTATGAAATAGCAGTAGATGTTTTTGACTTTTTGACTTTCTCCGAAGCATTCCAAATTCTCAAGACGTTGTATCCCTAAAAGAACCAGAGAAAGCAGTGTAGGAATGATAGATTAATTTTAGACTAAACTTAACAGGCCATAAATTTACTGCTGATAAACGAATTGAGAGACTGGTTCATTGTCAGTAGTAGAGTTAAAAAAAAGAGTATATTGTCATAATAACTTCCAGATATTACATCTCAAGAAACAAGAGCAGAGAAGGACAGCTTCGAGAGTTGTGACGTATTTCAGCCGGGAGCGAAGCCTGCAGGGCATGTGACGTCAGGCAAGAGCCGTGTAGTACCAAGTTGCCTATATAAATTACCTTGTGAGTATAGAATCTGAGGGTTCACTCAGGTGTAGGACACTCGATAACAACAATGTAGCTGGCACGTACCTAATGGGTCAGTTAAATTTACAACGAGACGATTTATTGAAGGACAAATATACACACAAGCAAGACTTGGCTGATTTTTACAAGAACGTCCCCCAAACCAGATTTCCGAGATTGTATTCACTTGCCACACGGACGTTGTGTGTGTTTGGCTCGACATATGTGAGCGAACAATTTTTGTTTTTCTGTTATGAAATTAGCGAAGTCCAAACACCGAAGTACACTCTAACATCCAGCCTACGATGACAAATTGCCCAGACAATTCGTCCTGACATTGATAAACTACTTAAAGAAAAACGAAACAGAAAGTGTCGAAAAATGTCCACATAAGTTTGTTCGGAATGGGTCTCCTCTAATTTGCAGAGAAAATTATTTTATGTTTCATTTTATTTACTTTATAACATGCCTGACCTTCGGATAAACTACGGGTTGAAGTTTTATATACTTTCTCATAGACAAGAACCAAAATACAATTGTTTATAAACTGTGAACAATTTTGTAACTAAAGCAGTCAGCATTAATATAAGATGTAAGTTGTACATATTATTAATACCCTATACGTTCCTTGTCTCTCCTACGCTGTCGGAACCCTAACACAAACTTTTTCCTTTCTTTTGGGCAGCAGAAATCAGCGCGGTGACGTCACACGCTAACCTGCCTTACGTTCGGGGGCATATTTGGCGCCTAGAGCTGAGGGAGCTGACCACACACCGCCACTACCTTTCTTCCCCTGAACAAGAGCTTAAAAGCAAAATTAAATGATTACGACATGTTTCATATTACATTTTCTGATTCGTTTACGTTCAACCAATTGTGGGTTTATGGTTATTTATTGAGCTTGTGCGCCGAAGGGCAGTCTACATTGGAATAAACTATACCGCAATGTAATAATGACTTTGGAGTGTGAGATAAGCGGAAGCCGTCAGTCCGTAGCGAGCCGCAGTGAACCCCAAAGTTTTGTGGTTACGAGGTTCAACACGAGGTTAGATTAAGGTTATGAATTGGGTAACTGGAGTGGGTGAGATGAGAAACTGGGCATTTACCATGTTTATTATAGCGGAGAAACCAATGCAATCCGGTTGGCAGTTTCCTTCGCGCATTTGCATTACATAGGAATTTGTTAAATATTGCAACGATTTTATTATATCGTACCTGTGAGAAAGTGTTTTATAATGTGAGGCTGGATGTATGATGTCTATTAAGTGTCTCATCTCCACTTTTAGCCACTATTGTATGTTTTTTCCCATTCCTAAGCCACTGTTGTTAACAAATTGACTATAACTACTGCAAGTGCCGAATTATATTAATTTATTAAAGCAAAATATCTAGGTTGAGGGAATATCGGATAGGTCATTTAATCAAAATAATCCGACATTTTCAGACATATAATTACATTTTCCTGTAAATTAAAACATAAGCGACATCTGTAAATAGCCAATGTAGAGGAACGTGTCAAACTTTACATTGGCTTCACTACAGAAGTCAGTAAAACTCCATAACCATAACATAACTCCGAAAAAACAAATTTAGTCCCCTTCACTTTCCAACGTATTTTCTCTAGCCGAATACTAATATTTGCACTACACTTTGTAAAATATCCTGAATAATATCGACTACTATAGCATCAGTTTGTCATGAAAAGTGACAGAAATAACAGCTAGACTTTTACATAAAGTGCAGAGAGATAGAGAGAGTTGGGGGAAACGACGCTAAGAATGGAATCCTGCATTTCTGCAGTAGTAAATTGATGTATTCACCAAACTAATATACTGGAAAGTGGAGAGGATAAAACTGAAACGGTTCTAAAAATAAAAATAAATAATAACTTCACTTTTTCAACATGTGCTTTTAAACTCGACTATGAAATACAAATCAGTTTCTTCTAGTTCCAAATAGATTTATAAACCAACACAGATTTCCCTATAAATTTGTGCTTGTGTACTTTAATACCAATAACAATATTTGCTTCGTAAGAGTTAAAACGTTGAGTACTACAATAGATAAGAGTAAGGTGTGTAGGAAGTGGTGTTGTTGAGAAAACTTACACATTACTTAAAGTGCATTTAAAGTACAATACAGGTTTTAGTGATTTAGATGAAGTATCGATGGAGTAATTGTTTACTGCATGTGCGCCATGCTTTTCGTTTTAAATCTTCCCAGTATCCTAAAATTAAAAACACAAAATCAACAATTTTCAAATCAGTATGGAGGTATAACATTGTGGGGCTGGGGAAATTTATTTTATAATTTTGATAATTTGATACTTTTTAGTCAAATATTTATAAATATTGTCGCGATAGCGCGGCAAAGAGCCGGCAAATAAAGATAGCGGAGATAAAAGACTTACCGACACAGATAAGTGAGGTAAATGGAAATTTCTAGTGACTTCTTGATTGATAGAGATTATTCGGTTTCTGGTTTGTTTTAGAATAGTCTAGAAATTATCAATGGAGGTATATATATGAGATTGTGACACGCCAGAGGAGTGGCAGTCGTGAACAGTAGTAAACAGCTGTAGAGCGTTGTTGTAACGAGAGCTGATGTCGTCAGAACGGTGTGGTCATCGACCTTGGCAGTTTGTGTCGTGTATGTGACGTAATTTTGTTACGTGAGAATTGAACAGTGTATTTCTACGTAAATAAAGAACATTTAGAAGATTTACAACTCGGACTTTTAATTCCACGAACCCACAAAGTCACAATATTTTATCTAAATAATAACATTAAATATTTGTCTGTTTATTCCTTTGTTATCGGGTTCTGTACTATGTTTAATGTTTCAAAAGAAGTTCCGAGACCGTTCCCAGAAAATGCAAGATATTTATTTCATTTATCATGAAAATATATTGAACATGCTGTATTTTAATTAAATAAATAATATTCAAAACAATTAAAAGTGCCCCATCTAAATAGTTCTGGTTGGAGAATTTTCCCGAAAGCAATTTAATGCCATATTGTGGCATAGTACTGAACTATGTTTAAAGTTTCAAGGTCTCTAGCTCATCTGTAAGTTATGTTAATATCCACTGCAAAATTTAACCTAGCGGACAGGCAAAAAAACGAGTTAATAAAAGCGTTTTAATAATAAATGCACATAAGAGAAATAGACTAACGTGTATTAGTTAATGAACGTCATTCTGCAGGCTATGGATAGACTTCTATCATAGTTGATCACCGTCAGTTCAGTATGTCTAAACTGGTTCTCTGTCATCCAGCATGACTTAACGTTGAAAGCCATAAACTACAAAAAATAAATAAATAAGTAAATAAATAAACAAACAAACGAATGAATGAATAAATAAACGAATCAATGAATCAATAACTCGCTCAATGAATCAGTCAGTCAACAAATTAACAAATCAATCAGTCAGTCAGTCAACAAATCAGCAAATAAATCAGTCAGTCAATAAATCAACAAATCAGTCAGTCAGTCAACAAATCAACAAATAAATCAGTCAGTCAACAAATCAACAAATCTATCAGTCAGTAAACAAATCAACAAATCAATCAGTCAGTCAACAAATCAACAAATCAATCACTCAGTCAGTCAACAAATCAACAAATCTATCGTCAGTCAACAAATCAACAAATCAATCAGTCAGTCAACAAATCAACGAATCAATCAGTCAGTAGGTCAGTCAGTCAACAAATCAGCAAATCAATCAGTTCGTCAACAAATCAACAAATAAATAAATCTGGTTCTCTGCCTGAAAATAATTTCACTTAAAATATTACAGAAATAATCTTCCTTTTCATCTTCTTCTGTATCTACGGTTAGGCATTTGACCCTTTCCGCATGAAAGGTAACGTTCTGGTTTTACTATTTCTTACTGTTGGCTGATATAAAACAGAAAAGGTTACTTTGTCTGTAGATTAGAAGACAACCTCCCAACTTGGTTGTACATATGATTTGTGCTTTTTATGGATAATACACTCTCCCATAGTTGATTAATCCTTTATTCCTTCCTTATGCTTACACTTTTCACTAAATTGTGTTTACATTTCTCACTGCAATGTTGAAAGCTGTTCCACCTGATTCGTCATTTTTTCTGAGGTTTAAACTAAACAAAATCAAATGTCTAAAACTTTAACTGCTTATATATTCGTACAACAATATGACATATATGATAAAGTGAACACCATTTACAGTCAGTCGCCTCTTTAAAATAATTTTCCTTGCGCTGATTGCAACGTATTTTTATTCAGCTACGATTCCCACGTTGTGGCGACATATGTAACATAATATTAGGTATGCGATGGAGAGATGAGCAATTCTGATGATGAATCCGTAGGAGGATGAATTATAGAGTCCCACGTAGCGGTGCCTTATGTAACAAAATTTTTGTATTGGTATGTGGAGAAAAGGAAAGATGATAATTCTAGAAGTACTGGATGTTCTCTGGCTTAGCTCAAGTCAGTAGAACCTGGGAACTCTGGATTCAGGTGTGGTATAGAGCGGGGAAATTAAGTTTACACACAATTGCGAAATAGTTGAATTGTTTCCAATTTAAAATTATTCAGTATTTTAGTTATATTTTAATTACAATACTCCTCTTATCCATGATGAACAAATTGTATTCACGTCTTTCATTAAGAAATACTCCCTATTTCCGATTTTCCAACACACACAAAGTATTACATTTTACATTCTTCTCTTTCGACATTCCAGGACGATTTAAATCCTTCTTACCATGATTATTGATTTTCTGTCCTACTAAATAACTACTAAAGGACTCTCGTTCTGATTGGTCAGCACCAATCGTTGCACCACATTTCTTTAAAGTTGCATCATTTACCCATTCATGGCCAAATATGCAACTACAGTGTCTTTTTCACACAAAACAGTCATTTTAAACTAATCCCTTTTAAACACTTAAAAATTTTGACATCTCAGGCCTAAAACCAAAAACAACGGTTAAAATTTTCTGAAATTCTTGAAAAAAAATGGAACTCGTGATGTGCTTATTCATTATCTATCTATATAAAAATGAATTGACGTTTATTCGTCTCACAAAAGCTCGAGAACGGCTGAACCGATTTGTCTAACTTTGATTTTGAAATATTTGTATAAGTCCCGTGAAGGTTTAAAAGGTGAGAGAAAAAACCTGAAATGATAACGTACCGGGTTATTACCTAAATATAAAAGTACACACGGGAACTTTTATGGAACATAACACCTTCTTTTATTTTCCATATAAAAAGTGTTACCAGTAGAAAGATATTCTACTCCTTGCCAAATTCTTCAAAGCTATTTCACTTACCAAGACAGCCTCTCGTTCCAGAGGTCCCGAGCTCGAATCTCGGTCAGGGTGAGTTACCTGATTAAGGTTTCTCCCGGGGTTTTCCCTTATCCTGAAAGACGAATGTCGGGTACCTCCAAGCTAAATGGACCCTGGGCTCATTTGAACATCATTTCACCAATTTCATTCATCGTCCGATATGACAACGTTGGAGGACGTAAATCACACACACACACACACACACACACACACACACACACACACACACACACACACACACACACACACACACACACACAAAAACAAACAAATTGCCAAGACTGAATTTTTTATGTAGCATTATGACGATATAACTTTCGAAGATTAGACACAAAATTAATTTCTGAAGCACTATAAAAGTATACTTAGATATTTCACTTCAGACAGTTGTCAAATGTTGGCGAATCCTTGAATACCTTCTTTATAATGTGTGTTTGTGAATTCATGAATGTAAATTGATGACACAAAATTATTAATTCCTTTGTGACTTAGTAAAGTTCGCGGAAACTATAAATGTGTTTTGGAAGCAGTTGTTAGACTTTGGAAATGGTAAATCGCCATTGACACCTCGACCGTACTAGTTATATTACCCACAGTTTTCTGCCACTTCACAGACTCGAAAGAGGAGCTTACACAGCGTGTTCTTTCCGGACATAACGCAACAGTATACTAACCTTACTTGGCTGAGTGTACGAGCAATATTGGCGGTACAAAATACAGATGTCGATATTCTCAATGCGAACATACAGAATTTTCTTGCGGTGGAGTTACATTCGTACAAATCAATTGACACAGTTATAAACCAGGATGACGTAGTCAACTATTTGACAGAGTTTTTAAATTCATTATAAATGCCTGGATTCCCACCTCACAATTTGAAAATTATAAGTACATGAGTTGTGATCATGTTGCCTTATATTAACCAACCACGACTGTGCATTGGAACGGGACTTGCTGTGAACAAGCTAATGTATAACGTCATCGAGGCAAAAATCATCAAGGGAAAGTACAAAGGAGAGGATATTTTGATCCCGCGTATTCCGATTATTCATACGGATTTACCTTTTGATTTTAAGCTTCTACAATTTCTTGTGCGTTTGGTCTTTGCGATGATCATAAATAAATTGCAACGGCAGTGGTTGGAAGTTTGTGGAATCAACTTGGAGTTTCGTGTTTCTCTCATGGACGTCACGTTTTGGAGCGTCGTAAAACCATAATCTTTATATATTTATGCAGCACAAAAAGGACAAAAATATTGTTTATCAGAAAGCTTGAAATTTATTCACTTAATTGTAACAGTGATTTAGTTAATCTTCACCTCTAATTGCAGTTTAAATAAGTAATCCGAATTTGTTTTATTTATAGAGATAAGTTCAGACAACCTTTATTGGCGGCACGAAGTTCGCCAGGTTAGCTAGTCACAGATAAAGTTCCCCTTTTCTGTGTCTTATAACTTTACTCCCTTATTTCTGTGCAAACATAATGTTACGGTTCAAATAATTAATTTACAACTAAATATAACAAAACTAATGACCATGGAGGTCTGCATATCCAGATCACGCAGTACGTGTAGGCCATCGAAGTTTTACCTGAAATTTTAATCGTCCTCTAATTGTTACAAATACCTAACATTTTGCGTAATCCTAAATTTACAGATAAGGCCACAGAATAATTAGAAAAACTATAAAAGATATGCGAATCGTCATTTTTATTATATAGTTCTTTTCTTAAATTAAACAGAGATATGTACTTTTGGTGTAATTACAGGTAGCCATGTACACGCTCCATGCAATCTCCCTGGATATTGATTCTGGATCATGAGTGCATAACCCTTACTAAATAATTACATAAAGCCTTTGAGGTAATGTTGCTTCGACTACGTTTGCATAAGCACTGTGTACGTAACAATTGGAGGGAATGGAAATTAATTTCTCCAATTTTAGACATTAAAGGCTTAGCCTTGGCTTCCAGGAACACCCGAGGCCAACTTCAGTTGATGTTAAGCAAACATTATTTATATTAGGATATTCTTGTTGATTAATGATAAAATATTTTTATTCCATGTGGTTTCAATGCAGCACCGAATTTGGCTAAAAATATATGAAAAATATATATTTTTTTTTGTTTTTGAGCTAACAAAATACTTTGAACCTTATAGTATCATAATCCAACTAAATTCATGAGTTTCAGGCATTTAAATACCCTCAAATGAAGATTTAAATGCCCATTCCCACGTGCATGCCGGCCATCATTTGAGTTCCATTGATGTACTAAATTATTTATACATGTGTTTTATACCTCTAAACGTGCGTATAACTGTTATATAGGCTGTAGGTAAAACATTTTTTGTAACAACAGACCTTTTGTTGACTGTGTACATAGTTAGAGTCATGAATAGGGTAAACGATGCATGGGAAGAAACACATAAACATAACACAACAATGGGAACATACTTAAGGCCTGATGTGTACTAAAAGCTGGCATCAGATGAAATCCCAAGATGTACATTGGTAAGACACAAAATGCAAATGAAAATTTCATAGCATGATATGGCGTAAATACCTAAAAGAAATACTGTATCAAAGAAGATACTTTAGGTTGCTGCGACATCAACCATCAGTGAATTCAATTTTGGTTGGTATGCCTCATTCAAGCAGCAGTCAGACATAATGGATACTGAAATTTCACCAGCATCTCTAAAAATTAACCAAGGGAAGGATCAATTACGCTTACTTCTGTGGATGTTACTTCTAAAACATCCAGAGGGAAACTAAAATTGAAGAAAACTGCCGCAGAAGAGAGAAGGAAGAGGCAGAAGGGTCCAACTTACCTATCTGGAGGGTTTTAGTTTGCTTCAAGGCATGTAGCTGAGAAGGAAAATGTTTTGCATTTTAATATTTTATTTACTCAGTAGAAGTTTTTTCAACATTTTTGTCATTCAGTGCTTCACACAATGCAATTTTGATTCAGTCCCTCTAAAATTTTTAAACACATGTTCTTAGAAAGCAAACAAAGGCTTCTATAATATAAATTTTTAAAATTCATTATATTTTTAAAGTTATTGATATATAAAATCAAAGGTTTATTCATTTTTGGCTTTTTTGTTTGCTTCATACGTTATTGTTTCCCCTCTGGAACTAAAGGCAGCATAATAAATTCATATTATGGATATTTTCTTTATAACCATTTGAATATTTTTAGAAATATAAAAATTAAAATTTTGAACATTTACATCACGTGGAGTGGTTTGAATTTTGCCAATTTTGAATTTCTCAAATGTATTACTCAAAAATTATTTAAATTACAGAAACCAAATTTTGAATTCTGTGTCCACTATGCCTCAGAACTAAGAGATAAAATTTTCAACAAGTTTGGTTGAAAATTGCTGGATTTGGGGTTTTCAGTGCTGCATCCCCAAAGATCTAACATAGCTAATGTTTGTTACTCCCATGCTAAACGCTTAACAAAATATTATAACCTTCACATCACGCTTTTACTCTGAATTGTTAGCTAATATATTGTTAACGTCAGACAACTGCGAACAGCGCCTTTCGAGGGGCATTATGACTTCTGACCATGCTTCGTGCTTTGCATCTCAGCGCTCTCTATGTCAATAGCACACACATTTCGTTCGTGCATGTAATTCGTGAGTTTCCGTATGATTTTTATGATTTTCGGAACCGAATGGTTTACATTAAAGTGCAACCCACACAAATTTTACCCGGGCACAATGGGCATTGTAACTAATATAAAATGTAACGTCAAAAATTTCCGGTGTGACGAACATTCAGTATGGCTTAAAACTACATGTTGGTAACTGAAACCACACTGAGTAAAAATATTTTATCATTGATCAAGGATCAAGAAAATCCCAACATAAACGATGTTTCCTTCTTGAAGCAATTGCTTCCGAAATCTGGAAATTTTCACTACTATTAAAAAAAAGTGCTAGTAGCCTAAAATATCCAGTATTAACACTTGTAGCAGAAGAAAAATGAGGTGTGCTTCTATTGGTCATATTCTAACCTATCGCATTTCCTATTAAACTACCTCACGGCCGCTTTGTACAGTCTATACTCCTTTAAAGTTACTATGGCTCATGACTATTTTCCACTAGAAATAGCACTAATAAGCGTCATATACTGCAAATTCGCATCAACAGCTTTTCCTACTTCTAAAATCTTTTCAAAGCTTTGCCACAAGTTTACAGTGATGTTAACCTAATACCAAATTTAAAGATTTTTTAAAGTTAACACTGTTGGATGGAACATAATTTGCGTTAATTTTAGAGTTAACTCATCTGATTAGGTTAAAATTTAACATCGATTAGTGAAATCAATCCTAGCTTTATTTCATACCAGAGAGAGAGAGAGCATCAGAGAGAAAGATTCAATCCTCTAGTGGAATTTGAACCACGGATTTTCTGGTTTCCATTCACTTGCTGTAAACCAAGTTGCCATTGTAATATGCTGGCAAATTTTCCGATATACTCTGACGTTTTTCCAGTGAATAATGTGGCCCGAGATAAACTACGATGTGCATCCAGAAAGTAACACCCGATGACCGATAAAGAGAACAGAAACATCACTAAGTAAGAAATATTTATTGGAATAATTACATAGACTCACTGGCTACTTTTCAACATAGTCACCACCATTGTTGAGGTATTTATCGTAACGGTGCACCATTAATTGTGTGCCCAAGTCATAGGATTCTGTCGACAATGTCCGCAGTCACGAAGTCGCTTCATTCTGCACCTTAGCTCACTGTGAAAAGGTTTTCTTTCAGAAAACACTTCATGGGATTGAAGAGATGAAAGTCACTTGGAGCGAGGTCAGGGCTGATGGGTGGATGTACGAAGACTTCCCATCCAAAGTTATTCAAGACATTTCGTGTGGCGTTGGCTGTATGAAGTCTTGTATTGTCATGCATAAGCGCAATGCCTCTTGTCAACATTCCACGTCTCTTGTTCTGGATTGCCCGCCTGAGTCTCCCCTCACAGTAAAAATTCGCACAAGAGGACACTACGTCGATCCCAGAAGACAGTGATTTTTTGACAGAGATTGTCTGCTTAAATTTGGTCTTCACAGGTGAACCACTATGCCACCAATGCATTGATTGTTGTTTTGTCTCTGGTGTGCCATGCGCACAGATACTGTCACACATATTGTCCTATCCATTCACGTGACACAATTCACGATGGGTCTCTCCTGGAGATCGCTTTTGAGCATGCAAATATCGAATGACTGCACGAACTTCGCATTTGGTGGGAGACAATATCAGAGCAGCCACTTTCTCCTAGTACGGAGCAATAACCACTGTCGTCACAGAACTGAAACAATTCTTCAATGTAAGAGTCTGTCTAGTGAACGCGAGTGCAGTTTGCCACTCAAAGAAAACTCACCATACCGCCCACTAATGACCGTCATAAATCTATCTCCACACTTCTGAAATGGAACACTGTCGTTGAGGACCAATAGCTAACCTGAATTTCTTGAAGTGACAGCCGCATGTCTACTCCACGTGGAGTCTCAGTTGCTAAAGTTCCAACTTCCAGTTGATCTGTTTCATTACGTGCAGAAATTCGTTGTGTGTCACAATGTGGAGACCGTGAGAGGGAAATGCGGTGGTAAATGCAAATGAAGTAGTAGATTACTTTCAATCAAGTGAAAATAATTAAAGTGATGACAATAGTGTGAATAAATTGGAAAGTGGTGCTGGGCCGAGTTATGTTACTGGAAAAGCTTCAAACACTAAGTTATAAGGAGAACTGTTTCTAAGCAAATTCAAGCGCTTGTTTTGTACACATGTAAATATGTGCTGAAACATAATCTTGGTAAGGGGTCGTGCAATGAATCTAATGATAAATACTGGGTATTCACAGAAATACAGTAATAAATATTGTGACGAAAGGAATACCAAAGACGCCGATCAAGTATGAAAGTAAATCTCTAAAGTAGATAATTTCACGTGCGATTTAATTCGCCGAGAAATTTATAGATTCCATGCAAAAGCGAGAGCGCCCACCTTAGACCAATTGGTTGCACATTTGCAAGAAATGTATGATTCTCCTTATGGGCACTGCACCTTGTGCGGTCTCCTAAAGGAGCTGGATTTCAAATACCGCACTTTAAATAAGATAAGGGTTATTATGGAATCCAGTGGAATTGTAGCTTGGCGATGTTTTGCAGTAATGAACATAAGATAATTTATTTAGACGAAACCTCGTACGATACCCATGACTATCGAGAAGGGTGGCAACCTTGCTGAACAGACTGCGAGAAGGAGGGCTGGGGTTGTAAAATGATTATAAGGGTTCGTCAAAGGAAGCGGCCGACGTGCACATGAGTTAATTAAACAGACTCTACCATATACTTCCTCTCTTCTACGCACGCGCATTTCTATCCGACTGGTTGTGCGCGATCGAGTCTGGACGTGATCGAGACTTACTATGGGTGCACCTCATAGCTATTGAGGTCCCCACACAAAAAAATGAGATTACGACGTTACATCACGTCGTTACATTTTTCTTTTTTTTTTCCTTGTTCCATTTATACCCCGCCTTTAACTGCTATGGTCATATCGGCGGCCGTTCTCCTTTGGAACATACTAAAGGTGTCAACTAGTTATCTTTTTGGTTTTTAATCACGCACACATTCACACTCTCATTCATACTTCCAGACTTTGGGGAAGATGGGGAATTATTTTGGTCGGAGAAATATCCCCACCCCCACCACCGGGAATCGAACCCGGGACCCCTAGTACGGTAGGCAGGTGCTCTACCGACTGAGCTACGGGGCCCGTCACATTTTTCTTACGTAAGATTACTTTCAGCTTTTTATCAAGGATAGATCCCGTTTCGCTAAATATAGTCACTGTATCACAACTATTTATGCATGACCTACCAACAGCAAGGAAATTGTCTACAAACCGCCTCGTTACTGCTCTGCAAGGATTTGTCACTTAGGAAAATTCTATTTGAAGATTTATGTTCTAACATAATGACAGCTATAACACACGATAACACTGAAACACCTGGATTTACAGTGTATGAACTTCTTTTAGAAAGTGACTAATAGAGGGGAAAGTTGAGAGAGCATAGCCTACTGCAGTGCAAAATAGTGTTTGTACTAGCACATATTTAAAACAGAAAATCGGTCAATGGTATGAGAATTTTTATTTATGGCGACCTACTAAACTGCACTTCAACTGTTTTTAACGCGTTTGGGTTGTAAGTCATCCAATTATAATTACTAGCTCTAAATGACTGAAACATCAAAATCGTGTATAGGGTTTGGATATAAAAACAGAAATGGTGTCACGGCTTGGGGTTTCCGTCTGTTATTTTTAATGCTTAGAGAATGTTTCTAAAATACATAATTTTGACCGTGTTGTGTTTTGTCAGAATTTAACAACCCACATTGAACCTGTTAATTTATTCGAGATCTTCTAGGGAAACAAGCCAGGTGAAAAGACGATTAGAAATCAACGTTTCCGGAGCTCACATCTCTTCAATCATCAGGATATTTTAATAAATTTTATAACCAAAAATGTATCACTGGGTATAACATAAATATAAACCAACATATATAACAATTATAAATATAACACTGTCCTACACACAAAGTGTTACGAAAATGAGAATAGCTAATAGTGACTTATTCGGGGCCACTGAATTCGAAAATGACATTGAAACTTCCAGTACAGCTCTAATTTTGAGGTTACAAGCATAGAATGATATTACATATTTTTCCACTAAATAGTTGATCTCCACGTATAAACTCTTGGCAGCATGCCATAAATCTTACAACACTGTGTAATCACGTGATGAGCCATTTTCGCTGCATACCTGTTCTTCAAGTAATCGATAGAATTGTCGTCTGGGAGGGTTTTCAGTTCTTATAAAGAGTTGTACAAAAGTAGTCGTATTCCTCTTGTGTTCCGAAACGTTTTCATAATACTTTTGTTCTTTTATATTATCAGCTCACATTCTGTTCTTATAGACAAATAGAAAAATGCCTCGGAAGTGTGTGACTAATCCGAATAACTTTTGCTATATATGCGGAGAGGTTACATTTGCATTGAGGAGGCGTTCGATAACACCATATATTAAAAAAGTATATTTGTTACATTTTGTGTGTAAGGTAGGTGATCAAGACAAAAGGTGGCACCACATGTGTGCTTCACTACATGTTCATCGAAACTTAATGATCAAAGTAAAAGAACGTTGTATGCCGTTTGAAGTGCCCATGGTTTAAAGGGAGCCCACCAATCATACTACTGATTGTTATTTCTGTATGGCCCCCTTCACTATCAAGAAGGGCATGTCCATAAAGAAAAGATCAACACTTGTGTACCCTAATATACCTTCAGCAACTCGGCCTGTACTTCACAGTGAACGACTCCCTGTTCCTCAACCTCCACACAATTTTATTGTTGACTCTGACGAACATAATTGTTTCCTCAAAGAATGATGAACAGGAGCCATCAACTTCAAGAGATCCAGACTACATGCCAAGCACAGATGAGACCAATCATAAGATCACACAAGAAGAGCTCAATAATTTATCAGGGGTCTAGATCTTCCTAAACATAAAGCAGAACTTCTGGCATCGAGGTTGCAACAATGGAATTATCTGCACCCCTCCGTGTAAGTGAGAACATTTCGAAATAGAAATAGAGATTAGGAGCAATTCTTTATAACTGAAGGAGATTTTTCGTACTGCAAAGATGTTGATTGCCTGATTGATGCATTAAATATGAGGCACGTTTTTGAGCAGTGGCGACTATTCATTGATGTTTCAAAGATAAGTCTTAAAGCAGTACTTTTAAATAACGGAAGTAAGTTTCCTTCCATTCCTGTGGCATATGTTACCAACACAAAAGATACTATATAAATATGAAAAATATTTGGACGGGAGTAGATTATAAGAAATATCAGTGGGTGAATTCAAGGTAAATGCCATTTTATTAGGACTGCAAGCCGGCTACACCAAGTACTGTTGTTACCTGTAGGAATGGGATAGCCGTGCCTGAAACAGCCACTATGTTAGGAAAAGTCGGCCCAAAAGACATTCTTTAACACCAGGATTCAAAAATATTTCACATGTACCATTGATAAGGTCAAGGAAAATTTAACTACCCGCACTAGATATAAAATTGGAGCTTATTAAGAATTTTGTAGAAGTTTTAGATGTGAATGGTTCTGCATTCACTTACGTGAAAAATTCCCACAGCTCAGTTATGAAAAGGTGAAAGCAGGCGTATTTGTTGGACCTCAAATCAGAGAACCTTTTAGGGATGACCAGTTTGAAACAGTGCTAAGTGAAAACTAGAAAGCAACATGGGAATCCATTAAAATGTTTCCAATAATTTTCTGGGAAATTTTAAAGCTGAAAATTTTGAAGAACTTGTAGAAAATCTAATGGGCTCGTATAAACAGCTGGGGAGAAATATGTCACTAAAATGCACTTTTTGAATTCTCACCTGGACTTCTTCCCTCCAAATTGTGGTGATGTCAGCGATGAACATGGTGAGCGATTTCATCAGGACATTTCAGTGGTGGAACAAAGGTACAAAGGGAAATGGAATGCTACCACTTTAGCCGATTATTAATGGATAGTGAAAATGGATGCTTCTGAAACAGAATATCATAGACAGACCAAAAAGAGTAGCCGTTAATGTAACATTTTTTTCAATGCTTTCATTTTTTCATATTTTATTGTAATTTATATATAACAAATGATATCTCGAAAACAAGAACTAACCAATCAATTTGAAACAGTTATTTTATGTTGTCCCCAAAGAGTTTCAAATATTGTATTATGTGAGGTTATGTAGAGTGAGTCACGCACAGAGAAGCTATGTAAGTGGAAATGACGTCACAAAAGTGTGGAATAACAAACTTATTTGTGATTGGTGTGACGCGTATATCGTAAAACGTGGACCAATCAGATATAGAAGATTTTACGTTGCCATGGAGGATATTCAATATTCCTCTAGAGGGATTGAACTATTAGCGAAATGCTAATGTGTAGAAGAAGCGGAACCGGTGATTCTTCTCCTAACAGTCGCCGTGAACGGATGTAAGGTTCTCTTCTTAAACGCCGTTGTGTGCGGAAGAGTATAAGTTTATTCTCGTAACCATCATCGATTATAACTAGATAATCTTTACATTAAATATCATCGCTAGAAGACACACAATTTAATTATTATACACGGTAGTAAAAAAAACGTATAAAACTTTTGATTCTTGCACGCATCCAGATAAACGCGTCACATCAAGTGAATCTTGTGTAAGAATAGTGTTATAAATGTTGTATCATACATCTTGTTCGAACTGGTGTTAATTGAAGTAAGGAAATAAAAGTTTCTACATTATTTAATACAGAGGAAAATGATTACTCATTTTACGTAAAATTTCCTTCCGCCGTACCACCCCTGTAAAAAGAAGATATCTAGCTCAACCGACTGAAGCCACGCCGAGGTAAGCTGGGACTTCAAGAATCATCAATTCCAACCCTGTTCCAAATGATCACCTCAACGAGGGGCATAATTCGCCATCCTTCTATACGATTCGACATAAATCCAGTTCCAAAATGGCGCCCAACTGTATGGCTCGAATAGGCAGAAGGAGGATTACACCACAGGAGAATAAATAGTGTAATGGACAGGTAACTTCGAATCAAGAAAGAAGAAAGAAGAAAAGTGAGTACGGAAAATCTTAATAGATAATTAATAGAAAAAGTGACAAAATTATAATTTTCATTTTTTTTATGTTATTAAGAAAGGGAAAAATATTACCTAAAATGGAAGGTAAAAAATTAACAGACAATAAGAATAAAAATGTTGGGGAAGGAGTGGAAAGACTAGTTAGTGATAAGAGAGCAGAAATACAAGAAGTCAGGGAAGTAGTGGAAGGAATGAGTAGTGATGATGCAGGAACAAGTAGAACAGAAATTATGCAGAGTAAAGGTAATGAAATGATAATAGACAGGTTAGAGAAAATGATGAGTAATTTTGATGCTAAAATGGATAGTTTTAGACAGGAAATAAGACAGGAAATAAGACAGAATTCAGATCAAAATTCAGAAAATTTAAATAGTTTTAGACAGGAAATAAGACAGGAAATAAAACAGAATTCAGAAAAGGCAGATCAAAATTTAAGGCAGGAAATGAGTAATTTAAATGCTAAGGTAGATCAAAATTCAGAAAAGGCAGATCAAAATTTAAGGCAGGAAATGAGTAATTTAAATGCTAAGGTAGATCAAAATTCAGAAAAGGTAGATCAAAATTCAGAGAAGTTAGAAGCTAGGATAGATCAAGGTTTAGGTAACCTAAGAAATGAAATTGAGAAAGGAAGAGAAGAGTGTAGAGAAGGCATAAAATCTTTAAAACAGAAAATAGAATCTCATGATGGAGAAATGTCTAAGTTAAAAGAGATGTTTCAGGAAATGAAAATAAGTCAGGAAAATGTAGTAAAAAATATAAGAAGTGAATTGGCTAAGGAGTCAGAAATCCTTAAGCAACAACAAGTAGAATTTGTAGAAAAACAAAAAGTAGAAATAGGGGAATTAGAGAATAGAATAAGACAAGAAATAGATGTAGTCTTATTAGATAATTCACGGAAATACCATGAGGAAAATATTGAAATACAGAATAATTTTGTGAGAGAGGTAAATAGTATCAGAAATGATGTTAAACTAATGGCTACTGAGGTGCAAACACAACAAGATGAACTAAAAGTTAAATATGATGAAGTCAGTAAGTTGAATAGTGAAATGATTACAAGAATAGATTTGGCACAGGAAAGTTTTGAGAGAGAGAAAGAAAACATTAGCAAGCTGAATCAAGTTGTGATTGCATTACAGGCAAGCAAAATTTCTGAGAACCAGAGGGTAATAAAATCTAAGAATATTACATGTATTGACTTACCTGGTAATTCAGGTAATATTGTACAAAACTTAGAGAATTATTTGGAGAGTGACGATACAGAATCTTTGTCACCTGATTGTGAAGTAAATGGTAATAGACAAATACAAAACATGCACACAGATACACAGTTACACAGTCAAGGTAACACAAATTGTACAAATTATTTGTTGCATGACATAAGTCCACCTACTTTCGAAGAAGAATCGGGAGACAATCCCAAAATATTTCTAAAGGAATTAGAAGAATATTTTAAAATTAAAAAGATTCCAAATGAATTTAGGATGATGATTGTTAAAAGGTGTTTGAAGAAAAATGCTTTAGAATGGCTGAGGTTAACACTAGCATCACATGAAACGTATAGTATGTTTAGGAATGTGTTTATAAATAGGTTCTGGGGTCCAGAAAGACAGAGAAGAATTAAAGTCGAACTGGCCACTGGTAAATTCGAGTTCAAGAAGGGTGTGTCCATGACAGAATATTTCCTAAAACTTGCTAACAAAAGTAAACTTGTGAATCCAGATATGTCAGAAACCGAGATCGTGAATATGCTAATACGACATTATCCACCGCACATTAGAAACCACCTAATTGTGGCTAAGCCCGTCGACTTTACTGATATGATTGAGTTATTATCAGAATTTGAGGCTCATAACCTTAATTCTGATTCTACTCATAGTCAAGTTGATCCTGACAAGACTCATATAGAACAAAAGCAAGTAAATAGACAGGAAGTAAGACCAACATTCAGGGAAAATCACAACCATACTAACCAAAACCAAAATAGTTTTAACCAAAATTGGGGCGGGGCACGTTCAAGAGACAACTATGAACGAAGAGAGTACAACCCCAGAAAGACATATGAATCGGTAGTGCCAGGTATAGGAAGGAGAATTCCAAATACTCCTAGGAGGAATTATAATAATGACCAACCTGTGGGAAATGTGAGGAGTAATCAGGTGAATCAACTGAGGTTTTACAGGGGAAATAACTTAAGAACGGGTTATCAAAGTAGAGGAAGGGGAACTAGCATCGAAGACTCTTCATTAAGAGATTTTGGGGGTCCTAGGTTTGAAAGGGCAGACAATAACCTAGAAAGGACACGGACTCAGGGAATAGAAGGAGAAATAAATAACGGTAGTACCAACCCAACTGCTAGTGTAACTACCGACCGCACTAATGCGGAAAACTGAGTACCAAATCATTTTGTGCCTTGGAAAGTGGTTCGGTAAAAATGACACAGGGCAAAATCAAAATTCAAAATTTACCAGAAGATAAGCTCACTCTCTCCAGAAGTAAAGATCGGGAATTAGTAAATCCACCTCAGATTAACCTTCGTATAGGCGATAGCGAATATAAAGTATTGATAGACACAGGAGCTAGTTCATCAGTAATAAGTGAGAACTTATTCAAGGAATTACTATCCAAGTTTAGGATTGAATATTTAAACGTGTGTAATGTATACTGTAGCACAGCTATTGGGAAAAAGAAAGATAAAGTTAAATATCAAGCGTTAATTCCTGCGCGAATAGATGATTTGAATTTCAATTTTATCGTATTGGTAATACCAAACTTAGCTCGTGATATTATTATTGGCAATGATGTATTGTATGGTTGGCAAAGTGTGATAGATTTCGAAAAACATGAAATGAAGGTCAAAGGAGATAATGAAGTAATCAAAATAAATTTGTTAGAAGAAATTATATTAAAAGAAGATGAGAAGGATAGTATAAATAATGATAGGTTTTTTGTAGAAAATATAATATTATACGAAGAAGATATAATAAATAATGAAGAAGATGATAGTGGTAAAGAAAATTTACTTTTAAATAATAAAGAAAATGAGACGTTTGACCTTGGAGATCATTGTTGCCAAATAAACACATTAAATACCGACACCGAGCGAAAACAAGAAGAGGAAGAAATGATATTCCAAAGAACTTTGAAAGAAAAGTTAGGGAAAACATACAATTTAAATCACGCGCAAAGAGAACAATTGAGGTTATGTATACTAAAGAACAGGAACGTTTTTAGTAAGAAACCTGGATTGTGTAATAAGTACATACATACATTTAAGGTGAACGACATTGCTCCTTATACTCATAAAAGTAGATCTGTGCCTATCGCTATTAGACAACAAGCATCTGAAGTAATAAACGATATGCTAGAAAATGGAAATAAAATTTTAAAAGATTGGATACCAAAGTATGGGCCAATAAAGGCAATATTATCAGACAACGCAACGGTTCACCGGAGTAAATTGTTTACTTCAGAGATGAAGAACAATAATATTAAGATGTATTACTCTTCAGCATATTTTCCCCAAGGAAATCCTTGCGAGAGAGTGATGCGTGATTTAGGCTTGTATTTCAGAATTCTGTGTCATTCTAACCACCGAGGCTGGTACAAATACTGCCATATTATTGAGAAAATCATTAACAATACCCCAAACTCTACTACCAAATTTTCACCAATCGAATTAATGACTGGACTACAACCTGAACCTCTAGTAATAAAAGCACCAACAACCTTAAAAGTAGATGAAATGGAATTGAATGAAGAAGAAAAGTGTGCTGAAGCATTTCGAAGAATAAAAGAAAAAGCAGAGAAAAGATTATCAAAGATACAAAGAAAAGGAGCGAAATGGAATCCTGAAATAAATGATAAAGTTCTCGTAAAGACATTTAATATCTCCAGTTCTAAAATCAAATCCTATTGGAGAATGAATTTGTTATATAAAGGTCCATATAAAATAGTAAGAAAATTTGGGGATCATACGTACGAATTAAGAGACGATGATAATAAAATGATAGGAAAATATCACAAAACACTTTTAAAACCATTCAAAAGCCTTGACACTCACAAGAATAAATGATTTAAAAAAAAAAAAAAATAATAATATGTTTATGAATTACTGAAAAATGTTTTGTTTATTATTATTGTGTTCGAATAATTTCTGATTTTATATTGTTATTTTAAATTGTATTGATTGTTCATTGTTGTAATAATGTTTAATTATTGGGGCATTCTTCAGAATATATGGAACAATATTATTGGGAGATTTAAGTTAATTTTCCATATATTCTGAAGAGGGGCATCTGAAACAGTTATTTTATGTTGTCCCCAAAGAGTTTCAAATATTGTATTATGTGAGGTTATGTAGAGTGAGTCACGCACAGAGAAGCTATGTAAGTGGAAATGACGTCACAAAAGTGTGGAATAACAAACTTATTTGTGATTGGTGTGACGCGTATATCGTAAAACGTGGACCAATCAGATATAGAAGATTTTACGTTGCCATGGAGGATATTCAATATTCCTCTAGAGGGATTGAACTATTAGCGAAATGCTAATGTGTAGAAGAAGCGGAACCGGTGATTCTTCTCCTAACAGTCGCCGTGAACGGATGTAAGGTTCTCTTCTTAAACGCCGTTGTGTGCGGAAGAGTATAAGTTTATTCTCGTAACCATCATCGATTATAACTAGATAATCTTTACATTAAATATCATCGCTAGAAGACACACAATTTAATTATTATACACGGTAGTAAAAAAAACGTATAAAACTTTTGATTCTTGCACGCATCCAGATAAACGCGTCACATCAAGTGAATCTTGTGTAAGAATAGTGTTATAAATGTTGTATCATACATCTTGTTCGAACTGGTGTTAATTGAAGTAAGGAAATAAAAGTTTCTACATTATTTAATACAGAGGAAAATGATTACTCATTTTACGTAAAATTTCCTTCCGCCGTACCACCCCTGTAAAAAGAAGATATCTAGCTCAACCGACTGAAGCCACGCCGAGGTAAGCTGGGACTTCAAGAATCATCAATTCCAACCCTGTTCCAAATGATCACCTCAACGAGGGGCATAATTCGCCATCCTTCTATACGATTCGACATAAATCCAGTTCCAAATTTAAGTATCATTTTCTTCTTCAGTGATCTAAAACATAAGAAAACCCTATCCCTTTTACCGTAACATTCAACTTTTCAAAATTTGTAGAACAGTGAACAGTGTAATATAACAAATATTGGTTTATATTTATGTTATATCCAGTGATGCATTTGTAATTAGAACATTTATTAAAATATACTGAGTATGAGAGAGATGTACACTCCTAATCGTCTTTTTCCCTGGCTTGCTTCCGAGAAGTTCTGGAATATATTTATCGCCAGGAAAGCTTCAGGTCTTATTTGTTAATTTTTATTACTCTAAACTACAAATGAGGAGAGATAGAAAGAGTGAGAGACACAGATAGAAAAAGAACTGTTCAAACCCGTAACGTTGGACGCATGCTACACGTCATATTTGAATCGAACACTTTTAAGTATACCGACGGAAGTTTCCTTTCACACTACCGGCAAAATATTTCTTAGTCTCAAAAAGCTCTCAACTGTTTTTGACAAATTACTATGCTGAACATATTTTCGCAACTTATACATTTTGTATCTAGCATTTTCTCCAGAAGACCTACTCAAGACCTTTTACTTCTGTATGCACTGTTTTATCTTTTCCACAATCATGAAACTATAAACATTTTGTTTTTATCACTTTATTATATCTAATTAATATTCGTTTTTTCTAAAGAAATTTAGATAAAGTGTAAAGGGAAAACATAATTACATATTTCTGAGTTATTGTGTTTAGGTTATATTGAGATTCTTCACATAATTTCTGAATTTATAATTAGTATCAGAAATTTTCATATTTTAGAACGAATAATTCAAATCCCTCAGAAGAACAATGTAAGTACATCCATTTGATACCGTCCCTGTTAGGCATAACATTGGCATAATAACCGCGAAAGTCATATTAAATGCATAATTAAAGGCGGATAAATACCACAATATGAATTAAGCTAAGTTATAACAAATATAGAGCATAATAATTAAATATACAGGTGCAGAAACTAAACAGGTAATCACAATACATATATTTTATTGCAAGCACTAATTCACAGGAATTTCCCTTGTGTTGAGCCGACAAAGTTGGCATTGTTCGAGAATCGCCCGAGGAATAGACCCAAGTGACAGCGTGTCGCCTGCCGATGCATTGGTCTGCACATGATACGTGATGAGAGAATAGACACCGGGGATTTAAGATACACATTTTCAAACGTGATTATGCTTTAATTACTTAGACCGTGGGGAAGTGAAAGTTGCGTGGAATACATGCCTCAGAAACTAGAAATTGCGATGAAATTTAAGAGTATGGATGAAACACAACCTATAAGGAACGAGTAACAGGTTAAATGACCTCTAACGTGTCCAAAATTCGGCGAAAGGAAGGGGAAATTTGTGCAATTTCGACGTTTGATGTTTGCTAGGAAAAACACTCTGTAGTGGCGAGTGAAGGGGGCAACAAGCATGGAAAGTTCATCAAAGTCCGTGTTCGCGAATGGACGGAGCAACACACGTTAGGTGGTTATCGAACATTCTGTGTTAGCGAGTGAGAGAAACTGCACACATTACAGCATCATTAAGATTTTACCAAACTATGTTGTTGAATAATCCTCTCGAAATACTCATTGCGTGAAGTAATCCTCTTCACGTCCAGGAAAGACAACGCATACACAGCTACATACACGACTCGGCGCGTCCTAGTGATTTACAAGTTCACTCGCGACTGTGATTCAAACTAGCTGTCATGTCACACGCAAAGCAACGGGAAAATCGTAAATCTCGCGCCTAATGTGCGGATAACATCAACACAACAGTGACGAGTGGAGAGGACGACTTGTATTAGTAAACTTGACATTGAACGGCCGTGATGTCTTCTATGCGATAATACCCATACACTCTCAGGAGGTGCCCACTCCCTGAAACTCAAAGGAGAGAATCCATGCAGACATACCCTGAGAAAAGCCCCGATATTTTGTAAACCTCCATCCGTAGCCCTCACCCGTCACATATCCTATCATATGAGGTGTTGCGTGCCGGGAGGGCTCAACGAGGTACTTAACGGGCAAGTACCGCCTCACATTAAAGAGTAAGGTGGGTATAGCGTTAAAAGTTTTTGAAACATTGCACGTTGTACGTTTACATTTTTCCAGGTAATCTGACAAACGTATATTGAGCTTGCTTTTCCTTATTTTTGTTTCTCTTTCTTTACTTCACTGCAGAGCAACTATTAGCTAAAATTTTCTTTCCATATTTTTATGTACGTAAATATTTATTGCCAAGTTTGAAGCTTGGCAAAGGCATTAATGTAGCTAGTTGTAAGAGTCAGTTTAGTAAGCACACTAATGTGTAACATAACAGAAGTTTTCATGAGTAAGGAAAGCAGAGTGTTCGAATTATATTAATTCTTTTGTAAAGATCTAAAATCCAAAATACGAGGTGCGTTCGAGTTATAATACATGCTATTTTTTCAGTGCTGGAACCGATAGGAACTTCTGTCTTTTCTTAAAATACACATGGATTCTTTGTGATGGCAGCACTGTACAGTGCATAGGACTCTAGTGACAGCGGCAAGTATTAGAAATGTTTTTGATACTTAAAATGGCGACGTTTTCATTGCAAGAACAGCGTGTAGTCATTCGTTTTCTCCATTTTATTGGTATGACACTTATTGAAATTCATCACTAGTTAAGTGAGGCATGTGGTGATGGACCACGGATGTGTCTAATGTGCGTGCCTGGGTGCGACAGTTCAATGAAGGCAGAACACTTTTTCATTTTCAGATCTTCATGCAACTTTGTGTGCACAGATCCCACGGAAATGACAATTTTGGAGGTGATGTCTGTAATGGTCAAGCTACGATCCTCCAGAACAAAGTTCTCCATGGGCTAGGTGATGTTGTCAGACCGGCTGGTGCGAGGCCGTGACTGTCTTGGTTTGTAGTCACACTATGTTCTGACTTTATTGAACTGTGGCACCCAGGAACGCACATCAGACACATCCATGGTATCATCGCCACATGCCTCACTCAACTGGCTATGAATTCAATAGGTTACACACCACGAAAATGCAGAAAAGAAATGATAACTGTCTAGCAACGCAAAGAAGGTCCCTGAATGGAATGTGATACCTTACACAGTGGGACAAGGACAGCGAATGTGTGTGACAGGGAACGCATGCTACACAAGGAGTAGCACCGCTAAAAATCATGTGCCCTGTTCACTCTGTACACTAAAACCGAGAAGATTCATTCACAAAATAGAAACCGTCAGAATGCTTTTGAATGATCTGTAACTTTACTGACATGGGGTGTCATAAACCTGTCCAGGGAGAGTGTGGGAACCTTCTATAATCCCCCTACCTCTCAGGCTCCGGAGACTTTCTCTCCTGTAGAGGACAGCACATGCTGTTCTTGCAATAAAAACTTCGACATTTTAAGTATCAAAAACAGTCCTAATTCTTGTCACTGCCATTCAAGTTTTATGCACTGTATAGTGCTGCCATCTATGTCACGTATTCAAAACGTTACACGTGTATTTAAAAAAGTAAAAAGTTCCTATCAGGTCCCAGTCCTTAAAAAACAGGTGTTATAACTGCAGCGCACCTCGTACTAGCTTTAACAAAATTATAATAGTGCATTCATTATTTGAAATTCAATACTGCTTTGTATGAGCAGTACAGGTGTGTAATATAAAGCTATTTATAAATGCTTACACAAGTCACATTAGTTAATAAAATAGAGCTATAATTTCTTTATGTAATCACATGATGCAAGATTACAGCAGTGTTAAAAGTAATCCACGTGGAGACGTGGCTAATTAGAAGGTTGGGTATGTTAGCTAAGAACTCCGTACTATGCAGACAAACCAGTAAATCGGTGACGGTTCTTATTCACCTGTGCTCTTTTGTATGAAAGTTAATTATAAAATACCAACGTTGTTAATCACTTTAGAGGGCTCTTTCTATTACGATGTGAGGTGAAGCTTATTATGAAATTATAAACATCGAGATTAAATCAACGTTGATGGCTTCTATGCCAATATTATTAATGGGCTTTATTGCTTCGTCATCTAAATTAAAATGGGCAAGAGAAAACGCTCTTTTGATTTGATTTTTAAAGACACCCATCAGTGAGAAACGGTAAAACAAATTGCGAAAGCCCATAACAATGGATTTTAGTGTTATTAAGGATTACAAAACCTATCACATAATTTTAAATGTTTTAACAGATTTAAGGTATTTTATAATCGATTATAATACGATTAAAATGTATGATTGGAACTTTAGCTTCCAACGAAATTATAATTAAAACGATGTTTTGCCGATATTGAGATGAAGAAACTGTCCAAGGGAAGCCTCATAAACTTTTGAAACCTAAACTAACAACACAGAAGTAGAAAGGGCAAAGGGAAATCTCCGTATGTACTAAATGCTTTTAAAACAAAATAAAGTCAGGAAAAGTGTCATTTTAGTTATTATTTGACTCTTTTTTCTCTTATTTTCATCTTTCAGCATATTCACATTTTTAGACTGTCCCATACTGTCGCTGATCGCATTGTGGTTTGATGCCGCTGAGCGGTGGGCACTTGCCGAGTTAGAGACTGAAGCGGGGAAAGAAAGAGACACAGTGATGTCTGGATAATTCTTTCCTTCTCTTGCCGCCGTGAAAGGCCTTGAAACGTCGGCAGCTTTCGAGAAACAATGTCAGGAGCATGAATAAGAGGCAAGGTGTGTGAAGTCAGTTGCGAGTTGCAGTTGTTAATTGTGTGTGCAGCTATTTGAAATGTACCGTAAGTGAATTCTTTTGTTTCTTTAAGTGTGGTGAAGCTACGAGAGACCGCGCTTGTGTATGTTACGACATTATGGTGCTGTCAGGGTTGTACAAAGCGTGTTTTACTTCTACTAAAGAGCATTTTAAATTTCTGCAAACCAGGCTTTTAACTCTACGAACCCACAAAATCACAATACGATAAATTTTCAGTACAGATAAATGAAATTTTGAACAGCTGATTGGTATATTCTTCTTTTACTACCCTTTTATATCACTACGGGGTATTCATGTTTCTCTAAATCCTTATGACGGTTGAAGATTGGAATCTCTGGATCAATGACAGAGAGAACCGAGGATGGGTGATCAGCCCGATGCCTGGTATGAGAATAGAAAAGTGAATGATAGAATGAGAGCGAGATGAAATGATAGGAAAAATGATGATGGAGCAATTGGTGGAATGCTGGTGGGGGAAACTGGAGGACCCGGGTAAAACCCGCCACAGCGCCGTGTTGTCCGTCGCAAATCTTGCTTTGCCTTGGCCTGGGCTCCATGTCGAGCCACCTTGGCGAGAGCCAAGCGGTCTAACCACTCAGTCATGGCGCAGCCGCTGACTGGAATCAGCAGAATAAAAAGTTATGAAATGAAGTTTTCCTAAATTTCTCAAAATTATTAAGCAATAATATTCATATTTTCTGCACTTTAGACTAAAATTGGATACGGCGTTTTAAATTTGTTTGCCGTCAAAATAGTGGGATGGTTAAGCATTAATGCCTTTAAATTATTTATATAGCAGTAAACAATTTAATTATATAACATTCGATAATTTTTAGCAATAGTTGCACCACATGAAGTAATTTTTCGTGAAACTAAACGAAATGCTTAATATATCTTGAACTTATATAAAAATTTAATTTAATTTCGTTTACATTTTATACACTAAGCCCTGATTTTGTATTCAAATTTCATTCTAATTAAGATGAAGTTAAGTATTTTTGAAAGTTTAAAGGAAGAGTATCCTTAAAGAGCTCAGTCACGGACTTTTCGTGCCCTTCCTTGACTTTCTCTCCTCAGATTGAAGCCTCTTTGAAGACTAAATCTACGTCTTTTATGATAAATATGTTTGAAAAGGAGATCCTTAATAGTTTCTGTCGGTTCTTTACAGAAGAGAAAAGCGTTCCCTTGAGGATGTTTCATAGGAGGATGTTTCCTGAAACGTATATATTCAGTAAATTATACGGGTAGCAATTATTTTCCTAAAATATTTTGAGCTCTCTTACTACCAGAGCTTTAGTCAGGAATAATATGATGATTTCAATAGTTCTACCCAGTTTTGAACAGGGGAGTTCTGCCATTACGTGACTGTTCCTTGACACATTTTTGGTGTAGTGTAGTAACAGCTTACTTACTTTTAAAACCGATAATTGATCCAATAAAAGGAGACATCGTCTCTCTTGTGGTGAGTTTATCTGCTTCCTCACTGCCACACTGACTAGACAACCAATGCATTTCGATCTTATTAAGGCGGAAAAAAATCGCTTAAGTTCGTAAATGTTCCCACCCAATCTTGGAAATTACTTACTAGAATTTGATTGTTGGGAGCACCACCCAGCTTTTTATGCTTCATATGCGTGCAAATACAAGAAATATTACGAACACTTATTCCTGAAAACCTAGAAGTGGTTTTTCAAAAATAGAGGGAGGTTTCAACAAAACCAGGAAAAATTTGCGCTTATCCCAGTGTCACTTATATGAGGTCATAGAGTAAAAGAAAATTATAGAATCCGGAATAGGACGTGGCTGTGCCTGCTGGTTTCACAAAGTAATTTATACCAAATATGTAATTGGTTTTAATGTTTTGGTTCAGTTATAATACTTCAAAAGTGATAAAATACGCCATACATATGTAAAGCTTGCAATGTGTCTATCGTTGTTTAGAAAGTTCCATGGAAAGTAACTGATGGCGAAAACTACAATAGAGACATATGAATGAGTTCAGTTTAGATTGTAGCGAAATATATACTTTTACTTTCTTGCAGTTGTGTTATAATAAACTACTTAATGCAGTATAGCCCAGGTGAATTCTGTAAGTGTTGGGTGTAATCTAAGACTTTTCCCTTTCATATTACTTAGTTTGATATGGACCATGACAAGTATACTTCCCACTTTAATCTTTTTTAAAATCTGAAAATAAAAATTTAAAAACCCGTTTGTGTAAACCAGAGGAAGATAGCTTCGAGAGTTGTGACGTATTTCAGCTGGGAGCGAGGCCTATAGTTCGTGTGATGTCAAGCAAGAGCCGCGTAGTACCAAATTGCCTATATAAAAGGCACAGTGTGTACAGAATCTGAGAGTGCAGTCAGGTGCAGCACACTCGATGACTGCAATGTAGCTGCCACGTACATAATGGAACTGATAAATGTACAATGTGACGATTTATTGTAGGACAACTATACACAAAAGAAAGACTTGGCTGATTTTTACAAGAATGTCCCCCCAAAACAGATTTCTAAGGTTCTATTAACTTTCCGCACGAATATTGTGTAGGTGTTTGGCTAGACATATGTGTGCGAACAATTTCTGTTTGCTATGAAATTAGCTAAATCCAAACCCCCAAATACCTTGTCGGATCACAATCTAACATGTAGCCTTCCATTATAAATTTCCCAGACATTAAGTCCTGACATTAATAAACTAGTTAAAGAAAAAACGAAACGGAAGGTGTTGGAAAATGTCCACGTAATTTTTTTGAATGGTTCTCCTCTAATTTGCAGAGAAAATTACTTTATGTTTTATTTTATTTACTTTATAAGAGGCCTTAACCTTCATATGAACTAAGAGTTGAAGTTTTATATATTTTGTCATAGAACAGAGCCAAAAATTTAATTATTTTATAAACTGTGATTAATTGTGTAATTAAAGCAGCCAGCATTAATATTACAACACCCAATCTATAAGTTGTACATAGTATTAATACGTTTCCTATCTTTCCTACACTGTCGGAACCCCAACACATCAAACTATTTTCTTCTTCTTCTTCTTCTATCTTCTTCTTCTTCTTCTTCTTCTTCTTTTCTTCTTCTCTTCTTCTTCTTCTTTCTTCTTCTTCTTCTTTCTTCTTCTTCTTCTTTCTTCTTCTTCTTCTTCTTCTTCTTCTTCTTCTTCTTCTTCTTCTTCTTCTTCTCTTCTTCTTCTTCTTTCGTCTTCTTTCTTCTTCTTCTTCTTCTTACTTCTTCTTCTTCTTCTTCTCTTCTTCTGTCTTCTTTCTCTTCTTCTTCTTCTTCTTTTCTTCATTCTTCTTCTTCTTCTTCTTCTTCTTCTTCTTCTTCTTCTTCTTCTTCTTCTTCTTCTTCTTCTGTCTTCTTCTTTCTTCTTCTCTTCTCTTCTTCTTCTTCTTCTTCTTCTTCTTCTTCTTCTTCTTCTTTTCTTCTTCTTCTTCTTCTTCTTCTTGCTTCTTCTTCTTCTTATTCTTCCTTCTTCTTCTACTTCTTCTTTCTTCTTCTTCTTCTTCTTCTTCTTCTTCTTCTTCTTCTTCTTCTTCTTCTTCTTCTTCTTCTATGCTTCTTCTTCTTCTTCTTCTTCTTCTCTTCTTCTTCTTCTTCTTCTTCTTCTTCTTCTTCTTCTTCTTCTTCTTCTTCTTCTTCTTCTTCTTCTCTTCTTCTTCTTCTTCTTCTTATCTTCATTCTTCTTCTTCTTCTTCTTCTTCTTCTTCTTCTTCTTTCTTCTTCTTCTTCTTTCTTCTTCTTCTTCTTCTTCTTCTTCTTCTTCTTCTTCTTCTTCTTCTTCTTCTTCTTCTTCTTCTTTCTTCTTCTTTCTCTTCTTCTTCTTCTTCTTCTTCTTCTTCTTCTTCTTATTCCTTCACGGGTTAGGCTTAAGCCTGTTCCGGTCTTACATTTCCTGAAGCCATCTCTTTAGGGGGCGTCCTATTGATCTTCGTCCTCTTGGTTTATAATTGAAGCTTGTTTTGGTATTATTTCTCTTGGCATGTGATTAGGTGTTCGACCCATTTGTTTCTATATCTTTGGATTTCTTCTAATAACTGTTGTACTTCTAATTATTTTCTAATAATTTCATTCCTAATATGATCTTCTCTTGCACATCCTTTGATTGATCGTAAGAATCTCATTTCAGCAGCTTGTATTTTACTCTTCTCTTTTTCCCTTATTATCCATGCCTCACTTCCATAGTTTAGCACTGGGATTGCCATCACTTTGTAGAATCTTATTTGAGTTTCTTTCCTTGCTTTATTCCTGAGGGTTCTCTTAATTGTTCCGCAAACTGCTTGGAATTTTTGTATTTTATTCCTTATAACTTGATTTGCCGATTCATAGGTTATATCTCAGCCAAGGTATTGAAAGTTCGATACTTGTTCTATTATAGTTTCCTCTACTATAATTTTAGTCCTTCTTGAGTATTTTCCCTGGAATGCCATTACTTTTGCTTTTGTCTTTGAGATTGCCATATCACATTTTTTTAAAATTTGATTTAGTTGATATATTCCTTTCTGTAGTCTATCTTCCTTGTGAAAGGAAGCCTCATCAGTCTCACAAACTATTTCTTTCCTGGTAATAATAATTTCTTCCACACCAGCCGTGTGTAGGCTAAGGTTTGCATGACTAGAGCCAGACTGAAAAATTCAATGCCATAGCCGTGATTCAAATCCCGTCTATGGCATTGAATTTTTCAGTCTGATTCTATTCATGTATTTCCTTCCTCTTGGGCAGCAGAAGTCAGCGAGGTGACTTCACACGCTAACATGCCTTTCGTTCGGGAGCATATTTGGCGGTTAGACTGACGGAGCTGACGTCACACCGCCACTACCTGTCTTCCCCTGATGTAAACTATATCCATAAACTATTTTATGCATACAAATGCAACCATGCTGCATTCCTAAATAAAACGGCTCATGAAAGTGTTAAATGTATAACGAAACTTTTATTTCTAGAAACGTTTATCTAATTTTAAAATAAGCTATCATGGGCATGATTTATAAATGCTATATAGAAATAAATGATAGCGGCTAAAGAGTCACGAGATAAAGTATTCATTGTTTTACATGTATTTTACAGAAAGTAGCAAGCAAAATTGATTTATAATGTTTCATTATTAGTACAGTGTGGACTACTTTCATTTATTAATATTATAAACGGGGCCTGTTAGGGCCGCTGTTTCTTTCAAAGTTTGACGCCCTCCTAATTAAAAGAGCATTTGTATAGCCAGGGGCAGGTAAACAAAGGAGTCAAGTAGCCAGTTCGCTCAAACAAATGCCAGCTAATTAGCTAATGCTTCTAGGAAGCGGAACCTGCCTTCTGAGATCGTATTTTCCAGAGCGATACAATCAGACGCTTCTCAGTCAGCAAATATATAGCGGTGTCTGTGAAATGCACCCAATTGTTAGACGTGGAGATTTGTTTTCAGGCATAGTTGCAACAGTTTCGACTAAAATTCATACAAGTTTCCAAATTACCGTTCCAAAGTAATTTTAAACATATCTATTTTATTTACGATTAACCTTAATAGAAACATAGCTTGGTGCAGTGCTATTGGCATGACTCGGGTTCCTTTGAATCAATCTTTATTCTTTGTTACCTTCCTAAAGTTATCAGAGTTCAACATACCTATCACTGTCTATACGTGTGGTAATTCCTAGCACACAATAAATACATATTACAGTTCGTCTGGTTTATCTTGAAACCCGGGAATTAGAAAGAGAGCGCACTATTGCCGTGCTGTTGTAGGTAACCCATGACTGCCTAATTCCACATCGCATCACTTCTATGTACAGTTCGTCTGGTTTATCTTGAAACACGAGAATTAGAAAGAGAGCACACTATTGCCGCGCTGCTGTAGGTAGCCCATGACTGCCTAATTCCACATCGCATCACTTCTATGTACAGTTTGTCTGGTTTATCTTGAAACACCGGAATTAGAAACAGAGCGCACTATTGCCGCGCTGCTGTAGGTAGCCCATGACTCTATTGCCACGCTGTTGTAGGTAGCCCATGATTGCTAAATTCCACATCGCATCACTTCTATGTACAGTTTGTCTAATTTATCTTGAAACACGGGAATTAGAAAGAGAGCGCACTATTGCCGCACTGCTGTAGGTAGCCCATGACTGCCTAATTCCACATCGCATCACTTCTATGTACAGTTTGTCTGGTTTATCTTGAAACACGGGAATTAGAAAGATAGCGCACTATTGCCGCGCTGTCGTAGGTAACCTGTGACTGCCTAATTCCACATCGCATCACTTCTATGTACAATTTGTCTGGTTTATCTTGAAACACGGGGATTAGATTGAGAGCGCACTTTTGCCCGCGCTATTGTAGGTAACCCATGATTGCCTAATCGCACAACGGATCACTTCTATGTCCAGTTTGTCTAGTTTATCTTGAAACATGGGAATTAGAGAGAGATAGAGAGAGAGAGAGAGAGAGATAGAGAGAGAGAGAGAGAGAGAGAGAGAGAGAGAGAGAGAGAGAGAGAGAGAGAGAGAGAGAGAGAGAGAGAGAGAGAGAAGGAGGGAGAGAGAGAATGCGTTAAACCATGACTGCCTAAACCCACATCGCATTAATTCCATGCAATATTCCGATTAACTCCGGCTGATTATATTGTAGCTATCCCTTTAATACTTTCAAAGGCAGCTCTTTAAACCTTTTTTTTTTTTTTTTTTTTTTTTGTATTTTACGTCTTCCAATGTCAAGTCATAACGGATGATGAATGGAATGAGTGAAATGATGCTTAAATGAGCCCAGAGTCCATAGAGCTTAGAGTTACCCGATACTCGTCTTCCAGGATAAGGGAAAACCCCGGTAGAAACCTTATCCAGGTAACTCATCCTGGTTGAGATTCGAACTCGGGACCTCTTGAACGTAAGCCAGACACGCTATAATCTACGCTACCGACGCGGGCCTTTAAGGCCTACTGGTAGATGTCGGTAGTATAGATATACCATCCAATAGAGATTTTTGGAGAGTAACTTTCTTCTAAATTTATGATGAAATTGCCCAACATATCAATTAATCCGTCTTTTCCCCAGTACATCCTTTCTACCTCCTTCATTGATTTGTGCCCAAATCAGCTCGATAGCATTCGTATCACAATGACACGGAGGCAAGGTATGTCCACTTAATTCAGCTATGGGGTCGATTGTATTCAGTTTGAACTTATCTTTGTTTCTGTTAATTATCTCATACAACACCGGTTTTGATACCATATTTCAAAGCACTGTTTGTAAATAGATGAGACCTGCACTGGCTGCAGCACCTGTTGCTGTCTGACGGAGATTAGGCAGACACGGATAGCAGTGGCACTGTGTTTATAGTGCTAAGTAGTACATGTTTCAAATTAAAGCAGACGAACCTTAAGTGATGTTCAGAATGGAGTATTTTTCACATTTTAATTTCAAAGAAACATTGAAAATTGGATAAATGAAAGTTCAAAGTGCTATTAAGGAATCATCTAATCAGGCAGTTCTAGTTGTTTGTAGAAAAATATATTGATTTCCAGTAACTGTCCGACCCCACTATTGTTTATATTTATTTGTATTAAACCATTCATTTACGGAAAGTTATTTTGATATCTAAGTAATTCTTAGATTGCTAAGTGGTTTATAGTTAAACGGTAAATATAGAAGATAAGCTATGAAGCAGCTACAGTTTGCATTTCTATAGTTGTGGCGTTATTATTTTAATTCGTCGTTAATCTCTCTCCATCTTAATCGAGCCCCAGGTTCGGGAGCCAAATTTGTGGCTTATATATTCTCCAGCTTAATCAGCCACAAGTTCGGGCGGCATATTTGTGGCGTTATTCCTCCACTCGCAGCAGATACGAAGCACGCCGACTCTTTGGAAAATCTAGGTCGAGGTTTGATTAAATAAGAGTCATGAGATCTGTTCTCAGGAGTAGATTTTTGGTGACAGAAATAAAATTTTATATGACTCCGATTTCGTAATATATTATTTAATTGTATAATCTGGATTACAATTCACTCGAACTTCCTTTCTTAATCAGTCACTGTAGATTACCTCCAACACATTGATAAATTCTTATTTTTAAGTTAATATTTGTGGCGATATAACAGGTCGTCTCGTTTCTCGATGATTAATCAGCCCCAAAGTTGGGAGCCAACTTTGTGATCGTCCCTCTCAATCATTGCAGGTCGAATTGTTTCTCGATGATTGAGTTTGATATACTATTTAATTTGGTTGTATAATCTAACGTCCACTCGCCACTATTGCGAATACCGAATAACTCTTTTTGAAGGTTATTAACTTTTCGTTACAATTATATTCACCGCAACATTTTTTTATCGTCATGAAACCAGATTAAAGAACATATATATCTCTCTCTCTCAAGATTATTGATTTTCAGTAACTATCGTTACTCATGTATTAATTTTGTGATTGACCGATATACTGCTACGTCACCGCATTGCGTAATACAATTATTACTACAGCCAATCACAAAATTGCACATATATTTGTTTTTAATATTGTCATTACATGACCTGCTAAGTCATATCGGAAAACAATATTCATATAAAAAGTTCTAACTAGAACATATCGTTATATATTTCTATCATCTGCTACAGATTTAAATGTAGAATAACTCACTCATTCACAGCTTAAAACTGTTGCATGACCTTTAAGTACTTTTTCTTTGAGATTTAAAAATTTAGCAGTTGAATTTCGCATAAAATCGTGAATAAAGCTATGAAGCTTTCAAGTTTTCCACCTCAGCCATAAAATTTCTGTCTTATTTTGCAGGTCATCAGGAGACTTGAGAGCTTTTCTTATCAACTTAGCGGTGTCCGACGTCACCATGGCTATTTTCTCCATCCCTTTCACCTACACAATGTGAGTACACATAAATATAGTGGGTTCTTTTAATGCTTAGGTTATAAGTGTTACTTTTCACAACTGTTTAATGTACGGGCCCACATGTAACATTTGTAGACCCTAAGACGGAACGGCGTATAGTTTTGCATGTCATGTGGTTTCATTCATTTGATTTTTGTAATACAGCAAAAATATATATCACCAGCAATTCTACCGTAAATTGATAAATTCTAATGTCATACAGTCATTAAATAGAATACTGTGTGAATTTCTTTGAGCAAAGATATTGTCGGGAGCCCGTTATCTACAACAGCGGGGCTTGTGTACACAAAAAGCCGGCAAATAAAGATAGTGGAGGTAAAGAACTTGCCGACACAGATTAAGTTACGCTTCTGGAAGGTTCGGATTCCGTCGTTCGATGTCTTGTTATTCCATAAACATCTAGTGATTGTACGGAACAGTGGCGTTCTTGTTTGTCTCAGAAATCTCTCGAATTTCTTAATAGGATATATAAGAGATTGTGACACGCCAGCCGACAGTTGTAAAACAAGAGTGAGTCGTAAGCACTAAACAGCTGTAGAGTGTTGCTTTAACGAGAGCTGATATAATCAGAACGCTGTTTGTTATTGTCATCGACCTTGGTAGACTGTGTTTATGTGATGTTATGTTGTTACGCGAGAATTGAACAGTGTATTTCTACGGAAATAAAGAACATTTGGAATATCTGCAAATCAGACTTTTAATTCTACGAACCAACAGGGTCACAATATAATTAAATTTTTTCATTATTTCTGAACATTCTATTATTTTTTAATTTAATGTGTTCATTCTTGTCACAATTACTATATTAACTCGTTTTAGCATAAATAATTGAGTACATACTTCATTTATTTTGTAATCACGAAACATCTTTTCTTTAGTACGGCAGTTCACTTGTTTGATCTGTTTATAATAGATCAAATATTCTCAATAGTTGAAACCCAGAGAATTTCCAGGCCAGTTTAAACATTTTCGAAATCATTGTTCGCCTTATCTTTTATTTGCCTCGATTTATGTCACACGGTAAGATGTTCTATGCTTCTGCCAATTTATTCAATTCTTTTTTCCTAAAATTGCGATGTATTTGGATACAGTTATCATTCCAAGAATAAAAATAAAATATTTAGTAACTGTGAATGTAAAACAGCCCCAAACTCCTTTATTTCTGGGAAGTTTATAAATACCCTTAGGAGAATGAAAAAAAGAAACAAAGAAGAGGGGGGGGGGGAATAGTAGCTGGCAGAAACAAAGGTCGATTCGGAAAACATCGGAAGCATTCGATGACGCTGCGTTCACAATATACGCTTTGGAAGTGTGGTCAGACTGGAAACTTCAATGCCACTGAATTCTTCCGCCTGACTATACCTTTCTATACTTTCGGCTACACAGAGCTACTAGTGTGAAGAACGAATAATTTTTCCAATATATGCTTTGATACCACTCTAGCTTCATTTTAATGCTGTGAGATCGATAAAGAGATGCTTTGCGGTTTGGTCCTATGAGTGGTAGCCGGCGGTAAAACTCAAATATCTCGTAAGTGAACTAAAATGAGTTCGAATCCTTTTTATTATTGTTACATTAATAGCAATCCCTTATGTCTTTCTTGCAGGAGATACATAATAATATTTTAAAAATTCATTTATAAAAACGCAAATAATATTGTTATCGTTTTCAGAATAAATCCATTGTTATTATAAAATTGCCCTAATGTTGGTTGTGTAAACACTTGGGGTCATTCATCTGTTACGTGAAGGCATATTGTTGCAACCAGGGTTGTAAGGGGAAAAAGGTCTTAGAATTCTAAGCCTTAACTAGGGACGTAGCTATTTGAAGGATTGGAGAAATTAGATGGTAAAGCTAATTGGTGAGGGTTAGGACATGCGAAGGTGTAGAGATAACGCCTAACAAATGTATTCATTAACATTACAAATGTATTCTATAATTTGATAGAGCAAAACAAGACACTCTCTCATTTTGAAGATATCAGAGGTGCAATTGAAATATTATATAAATTATAACATAATGAACTTATACCTTTGGTCCAGAGTTGCGTAGGTGCCTGAACTAATCCGCTATATGAAGGATGTAGTCTATAGTTGATAGTCTTCTTGTTTCGGGTGAAACACACAGCAACAGACTTCTGTGATCACACCTGACAGACCTAAACCGCCGACTTAATAATGAATCATAATCATCTAATCCATCATCCTCCCGCGTACTGACTTATATAATTTAAATAGGGATCCCGCCAAAATGGCCGCCAATTGACAAGTCAGCGTTTCTCAAAACCGTGGGGTCATTTTGGGGGTTCCCATGCCAAATTCATACTTCCTTCTTGGTCCTTCCTGCTTCTGGATTCCTAGTATTTCACCATCTTGTACGGTTACTGTTTACATGAGTTGTCTCAATTTTCCTTTGTTTTGTTGATAAAGCAGGAAGTATCCAACAGTTCAATGGCTCTATCTCTTCATCTAGCGATGTGAACCAACTGATTCTCACAGATGTATTCAACCTTGCAATTCAAGAAATGAAATGTTGAATTCCAATAATTAGAATTCTTTCCAAAAAATTTTCAAACCTTATACGCAACAATATAATGCGAATTATCCTCTCGTAAAAAATTCACTAGACTTCTTTTTTATTTTTTTTTTTATTTTACGTCCTCCAACGTTAAGTCATATCGGACGATGAATGAAATGGATGAAATGATGCTCAAATAAGTCAGGGTTCATAGAGCTTAGAGCTTAGAGCTACCCGAGCTTCGTCTGTAAGGATAAGAGAAAACCCCGGAAAACCCTTATCCAGATAGCTCACCCTGACCGAGATTCGAACTCAGGACCTCTTGAACGTGAGGCAGACACGCTACCATGTCCCGCAGAATGAGATTTAATCAGAGGGTTTACACACCCAATACTAAGTTAATTTCCATTTTATTTGATTTTGAATATAGGAATAAGACATTTATTTCAGTTAGTTTAAAAACAGAGTAGACTGTTTAAGTTTTTATGTCTGAACATAATTGCCATAAAATCAAGTAAACCTTAGCAATTGCGTGATACACATTTCGTATTTCTATAGCAAAAAAATAAAAAATAAATAAATAAATAAATAAAATAAAATAAAATTGGGATTCGGGATTCGAACCTATGTTATAGGTTTTGCTTCTACATACTTGTCTATAATCGCTCAGCTATCGTGCAGTTTAGTTAGTAACTGAGATTCAATTAAGAGTCAATTATGAAATGAAATGTGAAGTGTTTAACGTCCGCTGTTACTACATACAGCACCGCAGGCGGTGACATTGATGATACATGAGATGAAGATGGAGCACCGGTGGAATGAGATGGCGGGGGAAACCGGAGGTCCCGGAGAAATATATATGCTTCCAGAGTCTGCTATTTCTCCCCCCCCCCTTCAAATGATGTATGTTTGAATTGTTTCGGCCTGATTTATTTTCCATCACTTCTCCTTACATGCCAGATATCAATTTCGCACTTCAAATTGTCTTAGTGACCTTCTACGGAAAATAGGGCTCATTTTAGCCCTTCTTGTATGTATGAAACAGAATTCCTCTAGACAGATGTCCTTCATATAACATAGCATTAGCTTTCCTTCCAAAATAAACGCACTGTTAAACTCCGAGATTACAACTCTGTTTGCAAATCAAAACTGGTCTTTTCAGGATTTACTTTGTTCCTGTTGATTAAGTAGATACCATATTTCCTACACATATTACGTTTTCGCCTACACCTACCATTCCTAATTATATTAACAACACCTAAAGTTGCATTCAACTACTATCTCTCAATTATACTACTAAAATGTTCTTAGATGCTTTGTCCAGTATTGAACTTATTTAAAAAGCTCTTAGGCCTCGATTCATTGACCTAAATGGATATTTTAAGGTACAAGTTAAAGGTGGAAAAGAAAGAAACAAAAACCAAATAAATAAAATGGAGATGCATTATCTCTCACTGACCGAAAGCTTTACTCTAACATCGGGCACTTTGGTCAGAAAATTTCCTACTTTTACCTTTCGTCTGCCCGTAAATTCCAACGTGCCATTCTCCTTCCAGGAGACTGAGGAATCTTTGAATTTTATTGTTCACTGTTTCTCACCTTTGTACAGCTACACCAAAATATTTACTCAGTCTTCAGACAAACCAGTCTGTGAGTAGATTCTCCGCCGTCCAGCCTCCCATGCAACATCATATTATTCTTAATTTTTTCGTGTATGAGTGATGAATTTTAATGACTGCATTTGGTTGTATTTTCATTTAAATATATTAAGTTTTCCTTTAATTGTTGTACTTTAAATTTATGCTAGGGCACCATACAAACACTGTACTACACATATACACACAGACACACTCACAAAATCATACATATATATTTACGAGAAATACATTTTAAAATATCAAATATATCACTATTGGGTATCATTAAAATAGGAAAACTGGTTATTAGCACTGAATCAGTTATACGTACTGCTTGCTCACAGTAATTCCAAAATGCTGTATTTTGTGTTAGGAGGGTTAAAGGCAAAATAAAAATTAAATTTCACTTTGGCGGATTTTTAAAGTTCAGTTTGAACGACGAAGAAATGGGCTGTGGATTTTAAATATGGTCATTCTACCATTTGTGATAACGAAAATCCCTCTAGCGTTTTGACTCAAGGAAATAATGTGAAAACTCACAATGACATTGTTAAGTGAGACTTAATTAAGGTACTCGAGCTTGTTCACTCTACTAAGACCTCATTAGAATTTTTCGAGAAAATTTACATACGAAAGCTCCCAGCGCGATAATTGCCGCGCTGGCAAACCACGGATTTGAAATTCATCAGAATAGGGATCTCCTGGAGGCGCTTGGATATTTTTCAACATTAAATTGCTGTTTCCAAAACATGATAACACTACCACATGCCAGAAAAGAAATGGCAATTCAAACAACAGTTAGAAGCGTTTCAAAGAAGCCAACTGTGTTCCTTTAGCAAGAAAGGTCATGGGAAACAAAAAGGAGAGTGAATCGCAGCTTCACTGGAGTGATAAGAGGGTGCTTTGAAGACTGGAAAATGAATTTGCGATGTAAATTTTGGTATGCTTGAGCTCAGAACTGCTGCAACATTCATTAGTAACACGAAATTTTATCTTCAGTAACTCTTTTATCTTCCCAAGACTAAAGACATGGTTCCTGGAGAGATATTTAGTTAAACTGTGGACATCACATCAGACAAGCCTCATTTTCCAGTTTATTCTGATAGTATGTATAAACTAGCTCGAGATTTTATCTATGTTGACATAATTGAAGTGTGGCTGTGTTGAAAAATAAGCAAAAATAAGTGAGATGATCAGCTGGTCTTGGCAACGTCCGCAAAGCCTTAGTGCTCGTTTTGAGGTCCACCCTCAAGATGGTGGCTCCTGGCTTCTGATTCTGCTGCTTTCTCCGACTTTATATGAAAACTTCGTTGATGCTGGGTACCTCGGCTTTGGCTGGGGCTGGGACTAAGGTATATGAGACTAAGGACTCATCTGTGCCAGACTGGCTAGAGCTGTCAAATCCGGGGTCGAATGGACTGGTAGGAAGCTCGAATTACACGTCGAAGAAATGTATAAGTAACCAGTTTTGCTCTGGTAATTCTACTCAAAGCTGCATTCCCGTGGCTTCAGCTCATCTAAACCACCATTGGCCATACTATGGCGCTATATGTAATGTGGGTGACGTTTTTGCCTTCCGATGGGTTGCTAAAATATCTGCTGTCGAACATTTGTTTACACGTTTTCGATACTTTCATCAAAACCGACGCTCTTCTGGAACCTTGAACTCTAGCTGTTCCCCTTAGAATCTGTGAACAATGCTTACAATGAACAACAAAGTAATAAAATCATTTGAGCGCCCTTAAACTCAAATCATAAATCCTCTGAGAGGAACATGAGATGCCTTCCGTTCGTAACACTTAAGTAAGCCGAGAACATTTTATATGCCTATGTATCTTAAAAATGATATAAGCAATTAAATCATATAGAGTAATTATTTTAGGGGTGGATGGAAGTTAACGTCTCAGATGGGAGTTTCTAATTTTGCTTAGTTCACAGAATTTCATAGAAAGCTCAATACCTACATTTCTTTCCCATACAATACATCAATTTTGTGACGTTTTAATTAAAATCATTGCTGCCGTTTTGAGCTTAACAAAAATTAATTTCCATGCGCAGAATAGTATGTGGCTCGTTATGAAATTCGATGTCAGGTTCGTGGAAATTGCTTATTAGATATTTCCTGGTATTAGATATACCAGGTTTTGTATTTGAACGATTCTTTTGGTGTTCGAATTGTGCTCTAGATAAAAAAGCGCATTCACACATATGAACGCGAGCGCTCCTTTAGGCCGTTCCAAAAGACATTTAGGTCCATAAAGAGAAAGGAATTGCATTCCACCCCAAAAATCCATATCGTGAGATAAATAAAAAATACCTGTTTTGGAACTCTCTATATCCAAAAAGGACATTTTTAGAAATTAAATTCAGGTCTTCCAAAGATGCGACACGAATATTTCCAAAAGATTGCTTCCGCCCAAGCTACGGTTTAATATAAAACTTTTCATTTTCTTGTTTTATTTAATCTCGGTAATAATTCTATTGCAATAACATTTTAAAACTCAAGAAAAATAGTTCATTTGTCGAAAATTAATGTTCTGGTAATACTTTCTGAAGATCACTCCAATCTGGATGACTTTCCGTAACTGGTAAACGAAAGAAATACACAAAATCTTACTTCACAAAAAATATACGTATCATTATCCACTTAAGCAGTTTCTTTTCGTTACCAACATTCCTAAATCATTCATTGTTATCCGCTTCAATTTTCTAATACACTTCTTGCCCGACCATGCCAAACCTTAGTATTTATACAACTGGTAGAAGTACTTAATGGGCCTCATTAAAGTACACCTGCTCATTAAAGTAGACCTGTTCATTAAAGTATTGGTATTCGACTAATCAGAAGGGTCAAGTACGATAGTGAAAGTGCAAGTATCCATTATTCTTGTTTCGATCGATAACGGTACTAGCAGTAGTTTAGAAAAAGTCAAAATGTCTGACACTAGTAACAATGACATTGAACTTATAACCCAAAATAAAATTGTAGTTTCAAACAAAATAGTTAAAATCAGTAGAAAAAGAAAGCACACAAATTAACATCAATTCACCTTCAGCTTTAACTGTTCAACAAAGCTCATTCCCACAAATTCTTTCACTAATTGTATAATAAATAACCTATTTTTGAAATAAAGTCAGTTCTGTTTGTATTATCATTAGCATTGAACAGATTTTAACATGTCATGTGCCAGAACGTTGTTAAATCTATTTATTATTAATATTGATATGTTTATAATGATGAGAGTTTGTTTTGAATTGGCATGACTTATAGGTGGCCATGACCGAATAAAGTAGGTCACAAACAGATGAAGATAAATATTAATATCCAAACTAGATACATGGTAAATATTGTAACTTTGTGGGTTCGTAGAATAAAAAGGCCGAGTTGCAGAAATTTAAAATCTCCTTTATTTTCGTCGAAAAACACTGCCCAATTCTCCCGTAACATCACAAATGCACAGTCTTCCAAGGTCGATGACAGTAACAACAGTGACAGTAGATTAGCTCTCGTTACAATAACACTCCAGCTGTCTCTCCGCTTACTTTGTTTCACAACCGACACAGCTGCAACATTTTTCCTGCTAGCGTGTCACAATCCCTTTTATATCTCCATTCATGATTACCAGACTGTTCTGTCAATCACTAGAAGCTGCTGGCAAACAAGGCATCTAATTACATAATTTGAACATTCTATCATCTTCGAGAAACATAACTTAATCTACCCGGCGAGGCCTTTGCCTCAGTTACCTTGCTGGCCGGCGTTATCTGTTTATGCAAGCTCGTTATCTCCGTGAAACCTATCCGTCTATTGTGTGCCAAGCAGCCTTATCGCGATTGGATTCGCGACAATATGATAAATTAAATAGAAACATAAAATTATAAAAGAAAATTGTTCTTAGAAAATTATATTTGGAAAATCAGAAACTAATGTAATTAAAAATTAATGTATTGGCCACAGGAAAAAGTGATGTAGATTATAATAATTAGTTACCATGGTGATAAGGGAAAAGTCAATAAGTGAAGAGGACAAGATAGCATCTTTTGTGTCCTGATCGAAAAGCGAGCAGATGCACGTGCTAACCATTGCATTTTAATGCAAAAACAGGTTGCAAACTTGAAATTTAGAACAGTTATAATTATATATCAACGTGAATAGAAGTTTGGATATAGTGCAAGGTAAATATTCTGTAAACTAATGTATTTTATGTCGTAAGAGAATTTGAACTACGTTTGTATTATTCCCCAACGTAGGAAAAGTGTTATTGTCAATTGAGTGAATATAGTAATTCAAAATACATCTTTTATTTCAATTTATTTTTTAGTTTAAATTAAAGAAAAGCTTACAACCATTTTTTTTTATTTCCTTAACATTGAGTTCCACAATCCAAGTATCCGAGACCACTATCAAGAGAAGTTCTCATACAAACCGGAGCTGCAAAGGACGCCACAACGAGTACATCATCCCCCACCATCAACACATTTGTAGTAATACTGCTACAGTTAAGTGCAGAGGTTCTATTCCCATTAGTCTTGAACCCTTAGGACCAAGGACCCGGGCCTCCTTCTACCCGGGAGCGACGTATACTCCGGGGCTCCTTCCATAGGGCAATACCTGATTTCTTGAAAAGACCCCTCCCCCACTGAGCACAACGTCAAAACTGGATGGAAGTGGATACGCCACTTACGACTACCGAAAACCTCGGTGGGGTCGTCTGGTGATCTAGCACACATTCTGCTAGCTAGGGACTTATGAGGAAATCCTCTACCCCCTCCGGGCGTCTGTAGCCTGGCCGGAGGTACCCAATTCCCCGTGGGTGTCGGGAACACACTGCCCACTCGAGTTCAACCCAATCCGAACTACTCCCCTACAGGAGGGGCTCGGCAGTTCGGCCCGAGGTTCCTCTAGTAACGTCAGAGGTACCACGAGTGCTAAGGGTCCACAGCGCCCGCACCTCGGCAGCTGAAAGGGACGGATCCCCTCCTCTACGGGAAGTAATTCTGCTACAAAAATAGAACATCGAGAACACCATCCCACCAACTTCCAATCGTCGCCTAAGGAATACCATTGCTCCGTTAATTGAATATGATATCTCGCTAAATTGAATTTCTTGCAGTTCGTCTGTGCTTTCTTTTAGGTTAAACTGTGTCACACGTAAACAGTTGTTAGGGAGGTAATAAATATTTCTGCGCCTGCGTACTACGTACTGCGTCTCCCTTTAGACAAAGTAATAACGATTGTAACATAATCACTTAAAACAGAAATGAATCCTTTGAAATGAAACCTTTAATTTAGATGCATGATCGACCATGAAACTTTACTATAATGGTAATTAAAACGCTTCGCTTCGCTCCCTCGGTTAATAATACTCGCGTTTTAATTACTACCATTATAGTCTCGTTGCATAATATACTATTTCGCAAATGGGAAGTTCTGATTCGTTTGTTTTTTCTTTGACTGTTCGCCCGATGATGAAAAGGCAGAACGGAAATTCAAAACCACCCGTTCTTTTAAAAGACATGATTATCATTTAATTCTAAAGTATTTTCTATGTTCCATTGTGTCTAGAGGAAAATAATAAAATTGGTTCTGGAATGTTTGTGGACACAAATTAGTAGGATGAAGACCGAAGAATAAGCTTTTTAAATGCTCTTTTGTAGTAGAATTGTCAGTAAAGGTCCTGTGAATTTAACGAATCATATTTTGTCAGATAATCCATTTTCCTTGTTAGGGGATTTTTTTTCGATTTTTCACTCTCAGTTTATCATTTTCTTGACCTTTGCGTCTTTAGTGTTTTATATTCGGTTTATAGGCCTGGTATTTTACATGGACAACCATATCTAAATATCAAAATTTCCGCTACTTAACTGATAAGTCAGAATAATTTTTATATCGTTTACTTGCTTTCTTCGAAAAGGAAATCCCTATCTAATGGTTAGTCAGGAAAACGTTGTTTGTGGGTAGAAGGATGGCTATTGTTAGAGAGCTGCTATTTCATATCTCAGACAAGTGATGAGGCAAATCGCCTTTGAGATAACAAGTTTCTGTGGTCCTTTTGACTATGCCATGCCATTGCTGTGTAATTAGAATGAATGTGTAACCTGGGAGCTCAAACTGTTACTCGCAATACTGCAGTTCTGTAAGAACTGCTTTAAAAACAATTTCAAACTGCATTACAAAAATAAATATTGAATTGATCTTCTTAACTATCTAATTATTGCTATTTTTTGTGTGTAATTTACGTCCTCCAACGTTAAGTCATATCGGACGATGGATGAAATTGGTCAAATGATGCTCAAATGAGTCCGGGGTTCATGGAGCTTAGAGTTACCCGACATTCTTCATTCAGGATAAGGGAAAACCCCGGAAAAACCTTATCCAGGTAACTCGACCTGACCGAGATTCGAACTCGGAACCTCTTGAATGTGAGGCAGACATGCTACCACCATGCCACTGAGGCGGGGAATTATTGCTATAGCATCTCCATCTAGTTGTATAGTAGTAGTGCCCAGAGATGAATACATTTATAACTTTCATTACATTAATTTTAATAATATAAAAATGTTTCAGGTTTAGCTCATTTTTACTTTTCTGCTGGTCAGTAGCAAGTAAAGAAATGGTTTATTGTATTAAGCGCGAACTTAATAGTGATACTTCCGCAGAAATACGCGTTTTGAGGCATTTATGTTTTACATCCTTCAAGGATGTAACAACATTTTCAATGAGATCCCCCCACTTAAGTATGCTTTATAGGGAAAGATTTTCATTATATCTGATTTTCTCAAAAATCATCTCAATTTTTATTAAAATAAAACTAAAAATAAGCTTCTGACACAACTCCTGGAAGGCCAAGGTCAACCGCCCTTCCACAAAATTCGCACTGTCCTCAAAATGGGTGTTATGAACGGGGCAGTAGGGAGCATGAGACGTGGATGGTGCCCTGAGTCACTTCCAGCCGGAGAATACTGTCTTGCCTCTGAAAGCGGAGTAAAGTTTAAAGAACTAGGAAAGGGGGGAAAACAGCCTTTTATGAGATACGAAAGATGATTTGAGTTGAAGGTGAAACTGAATGAATAAATGCATGATTTATTTATTTATTTATTTATTTATTGTGTATATTCCAAAATTTTACCATTTACAACCTTTGGTTACATTTATTTGTTTTTACCTTGTTGCTACCTTGGCTTACATGACACCCTGGTCTTCTGTTCTGCCAGGAGCCCTTAACCTCCACGCCTCCTTGTTACTTAATTAGCCCCTTTCTTTCCCCTCATCTTCCTTACTTATATTCTTTACATTTCTTGCCTATTTTTCTTTTACTTTCTGCAAGAACTCACCAATACATCTTACCCTATTTTCCTCCTTTCCCGTTAACATTTTTATAGCTACTATCCTGTTCTCTAATTTCTCCCATTTTCCTCCCAAACCTTTTATCTCCACATTGCAACCTCCTCGCATCCTGTTACATAGTGTGCCACGCTTTCATTTCTCCCCATACAATTCACAAATTCCCTTCCCCCTACCTCATATTCCTATTAAAAGTATTGCTCCTGTTCTCATCCAAGCTAATCCTTCTCTGTCTTGTCTATTGCAGTAATACATATGCTTCTCGTCGCCAATTTCTTTTTATTTTCTAGTAAAATTGTTATGATTTCATATTTTCTAAACTTCCCCATATTTCCAGCCTTTCTGTATTTTCTATTCTGCATTCAAATTATAATAAAGAATGTATGAGTTGTATACGTTGATGCTAAAGATTATGTTTCTTTACTGCATGTACATAGATACTTCCCGTAGGGGAGGGGATCCGTCCCCTTCAGCTGCTGTAGTGCGAGCGCTGCGGACCCTTAGCACTCGAGGTACTTCTGTCGTTACCAGAGGAACCTCGGGCCGAACTGCCGAGTCCCTCCCACTGAGAGTTGTTCGGATTGGGTTGGACTCGAGGGAGCAGTGTGTTCCTGACACCCCCGGGAGATGGGATACCTCTGCCCAGGCTTCGGCCGCCCGGATGGGGCAGAGGGTTGCCTCATAAGTCCCAGGTGCTAGCCTGCAGAGCTAGTAGGTGTGCTAGATCACCAGGTGGCCCCACCGAGGTTTTCGGTAGTCTTCCCTGCGGGGTTGACGCGCGTAAGTGGCGTATCCACTTCCACCCGTCTTGACGTTGTTGTCGATGGGGACTTTTTAGACTCCAGGTGTTTCCCTATGCAAAGAACCCCGGAGTCCTCCATCGCCTCCCGGGTGAAAGAGACCGGAGTTTTCGGACTCTCGGGTAAAACTCGCTTTACACATCCCTCCCGCCGTGAATCGGAAACGGACCACCAAATCAGCCCGGAGACCGGAAGCTGTCTTACCCAAAGAGGAAGTTTTCACCAGGAGCATAACATCCTGCCATGCAAAGCCGAGATATCCGCCAACACTTCTACCCTGAAAGAGACCACTCCTTGAGAGATTATGTGAAATGATACTGGAGATGAAATGGCGGGACAGGAAATTAGAGGAATGTAATTAACCTACCCAGCATTCGCCAGGCGACTCAAGAAAACCCCTGAAAAAACGCATGGGTCAAGTGGGTCATCCACAGGAATCGATCTCGGACCTCCCGAATGCACGTCATAGTCGAAATCCCCTGAACCAACTCACTCTTTTTGTAGCTATACACAAATGTGTGATAAAGTAATTTCTACAAAAGCTTATCTCTATGAGCAAGAAACTATATAAAAATATACCTTTATAAGAATAATTTGTGCAAGAATGATTAGAGAAAATCATGTGAATGAAACTCTTCAGATCTTTTTATAATTATTCTGTCCATTTTTTTTTTCAAATATTTTAGGTGAATAAAATCTGTGACCTACAAAAGTGTATATATTGTGTTGACAGTTTCATGCTGGGACGCTGGGTGTTTCACCCCGCTTTCTGCTCGGTTGTCATAGTGATGCAGCACGTATCGGTGATTGTCTCTGTCTACACGCTTACAGCCATCGGAGTTGACAGGTAACTGTTTCTTTATTCTTATGTCACTGCTTTCTTTGAGGCTCACCACAACAAAGTAATATATAGCACTGTTTAATAAGTACAATTTAAGTATAAATTCAATGTTATGGCGTTACCATTTCCGAGGTGTTAATACAATAATATTTGAAGTGCTAAGTTATCCTTCATTTATTTCTCGCCAACATGTAGTGACTTAAGTTTTAAATTAATGAATATCACTTCACCGACTTTCTGTGAAAGTTTATTTCAGTAAATCAAAAATAAAATGTAAGTTTAGTGTTTATATATGTAAAAAAGTCACAGTAAATTGAGAAATACGTTAGAATATAATTTTTTTATCTGTTTTGAATCTTGTTATGCATAAACAAGCACTTATTGCTTAATTTGAAATCATCTCTAAAAATACTCTTCACGATTTATATTTAAATAACTTCCGCTAGCCACTCTTCAAGAAAGCAGTATTTAAAAGTTCTTATTCCAGTATCTACTTCTTATTAGTTGAGATCATTTTGTATACAAATTTATTTCCTTGTATTTTTAATGGCAATAAGGAAACACAACTTAAGTGATAGTAAAATCTTTTAAGATTTGGTCGCTATGCGAGGGCCTTTAATTTTCGTTTTCTTTTCATGTACATTTGAAGAAAAGAGAGAATAACGAATTCTGTTTGAGAATATGTGAATCTATACTGGGGTATAGGAAATAGCATTTGTGTTTGCTTCTATTTTTAACAGGTATGACTGTTTTACGTATTTCAATTTATACTCTACTTTTGAACAGTATCTTACTTTTTCGGATGATTGAATAAAATAAGCCGAGATGTCCCGTAAGAGCAAGACCCTCCTACTAGAAGAGAGCTCAGAAGTCGTTGAAGGCACAAGAAGCCTTGGACTTTAGCCATACCACAACATTGTCCCTTATTGGCATAACTTGTGGTGGATGGAGGGCGGCACATTTGCATTAATGGTTTTCTTCTTATTTAGAGGTATCTATATATTCATTTTTCATCGTATATCTTGAGGCTGCCCGTTGTCTTCGACTCGCCCTAACTCGACACCTCATTTATGTTTAGTGGTTGGATGATGCTTAGCTGCGTCTAGGTTTTCCTTGGGGTTGCTCTTGCTTTATGATCAGGAGGGATCAGGCTGTGGGACGTGCTAGATTTGATGTAGGGTTCTGCTAAGAAAACACACTCGACTATTTTAACACAATTTAATGTCTTGAAAACTATTAAAGCTCATTCACTTGCTGCTAGCTAACTTGTGTATTTTGTTTGTTGAGTCCGCAAGTGTATGTGTCCTCCGTCACTTTCAGAAGTTGCTTGTTTGCCGTCAGGTGTAAGAGTGTTCCCTTCCGTTGGCTGTGGCTATTACAAAGGTTCGCAGGAATATTTGCTCTATTGTCTGATACATTCCTCTGATCCCAGGAAAAAACTCTTTTATTGCCAAAGCGAGCCACGCTCTCGTTTGAAGGCGCCAGCGTTTTCTGTTATACCTGGTGTCTCCTGCCTTGGTGTTCCTAAATTAAAGCTCCACAAATTTTACCTTGCTCCTATGTATGTAGCTTTATGTATAGGTATTTATGTAAACTTATTCTAATGTTAGTTTATTAGGCACTGCAAGGACGGTTTCAATCTTCCCTTTAACTTAAGCCTAGGGCGCTTGTGGATTTCCCCAGGGTCAAGGTCATACTCCCCGAGACTACGAATAAGCTGGTGGTTTAGCATAGAAACTGTGTGACAGGTGTTGGTTTGGGGAAGGAGAGGTCACAGTGAATCTTGTCATTCAGCAGAAGTTGCTGTTCGAAGATAACTGCTTTGTAATATCTGCAGCTTGGGTTTTAGCTGTCATTCCCCAGACATGGCAGGCGTATATCAGTACCGGCTTCAGCACTTAATAGAGGAGAAGCTTGTTTCTTAGAGCCATTGAAGACTTTTTGTTTTTGTACAGGGGGATCACATTGCTATCGTTTTGCTCCCTCTGTTTGCCAATGTTAGAATATGAGCCTTCCAAATTAGTTGCATAACCAAAGTCACTCCAAGCATTGATTAGTCCCATTCTTCCCCTCATCTTCCTTTCTTATACTCTTTACATTTCTGGCCCATTTTTCGTTCACTTACTGCAAGAACTCAGAATACTTCTTACCTTATTTTCCTCCCTTCCCGTTAACATTTTATAGCTATGATACTATACTCTTCTCTACTTTCTCCCATTTTTCCTCCCCAAACTTTTTCTCCACATTGCAACCTACTCGCATTCTGTTACATAGTGTTCTATGCTTTCTTTTTCCCCACATAATTCACAAATTCCCTTTTCCCTACCTCTTATCTCTCTTAGAAGTATTGTTCCTGTTCTCATCCAAGCTAACCCTTCTCTCTCTTGCCTGTTGCAGTAATCTACATATGCTTCTCGTCTCCAATTTCTTTTTATTTGCTTGTAAAATTGTAATGATTTCATATTTTCTAGACATCCCCATACTTCTGCCTTTCTATATCTTCTCTTCTGCATTTTACCATTTTAACCACATCGCTTGTATTCCTTTCCTCTAATCTCCATATATTCATATTTTTTCGATAATTCCTCCTATCTCTGTCCACCAACTATTTGAGTTCCATAATCTTTTTTGCTGTCTCATGCACAATTTCATAATTTCCCCTCCTTCTTTGGCCAAACACATATACCAAAATTTTATTATTCTTTCCATTATTATTCCATTTCTTCTTGTCTTTCCTAATTCTACTAAAGCTACTTCCCTAAGTGGTGACCTTGGTAAGCCTAGTAGCTCTTTACAAAACCTTCTGTGGTTTTGGTCCACCGTTTTGTTTACCTCTGTGCCCCCCACCCCCAGATCTCTGCACACAGCATTTTGGATTCAATTAGTGCTTCATACATTCTAACCACTTGGTTGTCATCTATAGCTCATATTTGCATATTCTTATCCCATTGATTGCCACCCTTCCTTTTACTTCAATTTTTCTCCTGTGTGCTTCTCACTTTCCATTGTTATTCAACGTGTGAATGTCTAGAATTGATTGTGTTATAAAAACATAAGACAGTTAATTTCACTCTCTTAAACGCAGGCCTTTGAGAAGTGATACATGTTGTTTTTGAGCTATGCTGTTTCCCTCCTTTCCCCCTCCTACCCTCCTTCATTCACTCAATCAGTGAGTCAATCAATGCCAAATTTCAATACTCGAACGATGTCTAAATGTGAACCTTTCATAAAACGTTAAGCACATATATTTGATTTAACATGTTATAAAGTTATAGTTTACTGAAAGAGCATTTTCAGAGCATAAAATTCACATAAAATTGTTCCTATATGGGTGACTTTACTTAGAGGATGTTCATGATATTTTTTTATGGCATCCTCATTCAGTGTCTTGTTTAACTAGAAATTTGGTATTCATTTTATCCGTCATTTCAATTAACAACTAAGTGCGCACACACATAAATCATTTTCACAGAATTCATAAATATGAACTGTGAAGTCTCTGTAGTGTTTTAATTATATTGGGATGCTTTATTGCCTCTTTTTGTAGCTAGCAGCTCTGGCTGGCAGTACTTTTTCACGCACATTGCTCCTATTGTTTGGAGCTTTGCGTGACTCCGTCGCCCTATAGCTGAAAGATTTATAATAGTCCCGCAATTACATTTCGTTTTCATGGGTATGGTTACAATTAGAATGACATTAAGCATACAACCTGATCAGAAAAATATGTACATTTTGTTCTCTTGTATTTAAAATCTTAGGCATTCTCATTCAGACTCTAGAGCTCAATATGCAAACTTTCTCTGATTGTATTTTCAAAACGTTATTCCAGTGTATAGGTATTTGTTGTATATACTTAGTTTTTAAACATCAGCCTTAGATTCGAGGACTGATCAATAAAGACTGAGACTGATTTTTTTCTCAGATGTTTATTACTGTAATTCAATGCTTAGATGATCTTTTTCAAATAGTCCCCTTTTACTTCAATGCACTTTTTATAGCGTCTCTGCCAGTCGTTGAACACGTGCTGCAGACCATTCTTTGTCAGTTCCTTGAGAATCACCTCACTTTTCTTGAGAACTGCTTCAGAGTTCTCAAATCGAATACCCATAAGCTTTGCTTGTAGTGATAGCAATAAGAAAACGTCACAGGATGCAAGATCGGGGCTTTAAGGTGGATGTAATACACAGGTAATGTTGAATCGAGCCAGAAATTGCATGACTTGATTTGCGACGTGAGGTCGTGCATTGTCATGATGAAGTCGTCACCCAGTTCGAGAAAGCTCTGGTCATTTCTTTGAAATGTGCTTCTTCAGTGTAGCCAATTATGACATGTAGTATGCTGTTGTAACAGTAGTGTAAGGGGGAACTACATGCTGGTAAATCATTCTATTACAGCCAGAAAATGTGATCACTATCACTTTCCCTGCAGATGGAACAACTTTTGCCTTCTTTGGTGTTGGAGAACCTGGAGATTTCCACACCGTTCTGGTTTGTTTTTCTTCAGGATGATAATGATGCAGCCATGACTCATCACTGGTGATAATCGATCTAAAAAATACATCCTGCCTATCAGCAAAGAGACGCCGCACCTCAAGGCTTGTCTCCATTCGCACAGCCTTTTGTTCGGGAGTCAATAGACGTGGCACGCAACGAGCACAAACTCGGGTCATATGGATGTGTGTAGTGTTAAACGCCCGCTTTTACTACATACGGCACCGCAGGCGGTGACACTGATGGTGCGTGAGATGAAGATGGAGCACCGGTGGAATGAGATTTCGGGGGAAACCGGAGGTCCCGTAGAAAACCCGCCCCAGCACCGGGTTGTCCACCACATTTCTCACTTTGCGGTCGCCTGGGATCGAACCCGCGTCGCCTTGGTGAGAGCCAAGCGGTCTAACCACTGAGCCACGGCGCGGCCACGGGGTCATATGGAGATGGTCGTGCATAATTGTAAGCACACTGCCATATGAAATTTTCAACACTTCACTGAGGTTACGTCGATCCTCTCGGACAATCAAAGCAGCTGAGTTGATGTTGATTTCAGTCACAGCAGAAGCCGAAACACCAGGCCCACCTTGCTTAACACTTACAAGTCGACCTTCTTTGAAGTCCTTGAACTACCTAAACACTGTTACACGAGGCGGTGCATCTTTACTGTGGACTTGCTTCAGCTTTTCATAACTTTCATTGGCTGTATAGTTTAAACGAAAACTGAATTTGATTGCGCTGTACTGCTCCTCTCACGTCACCTTCACTGTCTGGTATACGAAATGCACGTAGGGTCTACAAAATAGAGCATTACTACCAACCTACCAATACGAGAGTGCTGCCGCCTACCGACATTATACATAAAAACCCGCTCTTTTCAAATATTTATGTTACAGATACAAAACTATCACGGAAGCTACAGGAAAATTTCAGTCTCGGTCTTTGTTGATCAACCCTCGTAGAAGTCTCACAAACATTTAAATAAGGGGAAAGAGCCATAATACCTTTATAATTAGCCTATTTTCAAAATGTTATTGAATTAAATTTAAGGACTCAGCAGTCGTATGTGGAACAGGTTCATATTCGAAAAACCTGTCCTATAACAGGAATTTTCTCGTGGATCTCTTGCCGGGATGTGGCGTCGGTTGAATTTTCTTCATCTTCAGATTGGGAAGCCATATGTAACAGGAATTTCATATGTTTGGGGGTAGAGATGATTTTTTCGAAGCACCACTTTGGTAAGCCATAGGCAGCGGTTGTTCCTCGCGTATCTCTTCCCGTGATTTGATGCTATGTATCAGCTTTCATGAAGTAGGATGTCGTCTCTCCTCCGCATAGTGATGAGTTAAAAATATATTTTAATTTTCCACTGAAATTATTTTTAATGTTGATGAATTGCTCAAAATATTATTGCTGCTTCGGTTCACGTGAGATTTAATCTCGGTCGTCGTATCGGATAGCTTAAGTATGGGAACATAAGATGAAGGAAATCAAAAGGTTGAAAGTTTTTCTTTTATTTAAACTCTAATCTCAATTTAAATAAGCTTTGTATTTTGAATCAATATAATCTCGCAGTTTACGATAGGGGAAGGTCGTGCAGTATCGGCCGGGTTAAGCTTTTTTTTTAATTTTACTCTCTAACTGTAGTGGTTAATCGGACTCTTACTATATCATTCTCTTACCTCAAGACATGTTCTATATATAGTATAATGTTATGACTTTTATTTTTTATTTATAGTATTTTATTACATCTAAAGTAAAAAAGCCAGAATTATAAGACTTGTAGAAATTGTCTTGCAGTATTGGCCAGTGATACATTGCACTGCCACATATAGAACAATAGTAGAATACAAAAAATGAGAACTTAGTGTCACTATTTCTACTCTGTTCACAAATTTTTAGCTCACTGGTTTACAGAAATCGCAAATATAGCGCTGCTATAGGTCTCAGAATATCTTCCGTGCGCTAAGAGCTACACTAACCACCATCAAGCACTCAGAGCGACAAACAACTAAAGAGAGGAAGAAGATACGGGACTATAGCGCACATGGATGCACAAGCTTGCTTCTGCTTACTGGAAATTCTGCCACAAGGAGGGGAAAAGGAAAATCACAGCAGTGGCCGATACTGCATGCCGGCCGATACTGCACGCTTCTCCTCTAATACTTTTCCTACGTTAAGTAATAATTCGAACACAGTTCAAATTCTCTAGTTTGCAATCAGACTCGTGCAAAAATCCAGCACTTCCACATACGTCTACTCAAAATGATGTCCAGATGCAAAAGACTCTATCTTCTCCTTTTCATTTATTAATTTTTATCTTATCACCATGGTCACCAAACACTTCTAGTCCACGTCAATTTTCTCTGTGACGAATACGTTAATTTTGCATTACATAATTTTCTGATTTTCAAACATAAAGTCCTAAAAACAATTTTCTATTATAATTTTGTCTTTCTGTCGAATTTATGATATTTACCATTTATTTAGATTGAAACAGCAACATTTATCTTCACTTTTTTGTGACCTACTCTATTCAGTCATGGCCATATTAATTTATTTCACAGCTTTCATCATTTTAAAGATACTAACATGAAAAACTTAATAAATTAAACAATGCTCTGGCACTTAGTGCATTAACAACTGTTTCAGTCCTTTGTGGTGGTTAATCGTTTTGAGGTTATGGGAAACTGTGCAATCAACAATGGCACTTCTAAATTAATTATAACGAAAAGTTCTAAATTTATATGATAATGAATGAAACAAAATGGATACTGATAAATAACATCGTTTAAAACTGGGTAAATTAAAAGCATGGAACGGAAATGATAGAAACTAGACAAAAGTTTTTAATAAAATTGACATTCGTTCCTCACTGCTGTGAGTCACAAACAAGCGCAGTGCATTGTATGCGGACGACGGCAGTCTCAGGTGTATCTGCCGAGATGCATTCTGTCGTGCGATGACCGCAGTACGAGGAGTTCTGATAACTTAAATATTGTTCATTCTAAAGTATAGATAATGTTATAGTTTCCGGCTGAATAGTTAATGACACTATTAATACCGGACCAAATGATGCTTATCTTTATGTTTATAATAAAGAATGTATGAGTTGTATACATTGTTGCTAAAGATTATGTGTCTGTACTACATGATACTTATAAAAATATTGGATTCATGTTATTCAGCTCAAACTCAAGACATTTATTTTCCTAAAATCATTATAAACATTAAATTAAATATAAATGCAGATAAATGCATGTCATTTACAACACTAACAAAAACAAACTTTCTTCTAAAGTGGCTTTTATTCTTAATTTCTCCGCTAAATGGCTAAGGTTTTGTCTAAAAATACTGAGATACGGCTGTTATTGTTTTTATTTAACGTGGAAGGCAAAATGGAGTTTACCCACACCAGCCCCTGGGGCTGGTGACATAAGGGTCGCCGCATCGGTGCACCTCACCGATGCGGAATACTTGCTTTAAAAAGAAAAAAAAAAAACTGAAAAAACCTCCACCACCTAGGGCAACAGCTCTGGCGATGGTTGCTGGACCCGCATATAGCACCCAGATTCATGTGGTCGGTTAATTCAGCGCGGCGAACCGCTGTGGTGTATTAGGCGAGGGAGACGTCATGATCACAGGATCCTGACTCCCACCGTTCCTTATCGGGTGGTATTAGGCGTTGAGTCGGGCATTCAGGATGTAATCGGTAAACAAATCATAAAAGCTCCGCACATAGCGCTTGCGTTACTGCAAGTCTAATCTATGTCTCTTTGTTCCAGTGTACGTGTGGGTCAAGTTGCGACTATACTATTGCATAATTGTAACATGCAGGTATCATAATTACTTAAAAATCGGTCTGGGGGCGTCATCACTATTTTAATAGCATCTAGGTGTAACTTCGAGCTTACATTATGGCAATTTGTGTGTGTGTGTGTGTGTGTGTGTGTGTGTGTGTGTGTGTGTGTGTGTGTGTGTGTGTGTGTGTGTGTGTGTGTGTGTGTGTGTGTGTTTGTGTGTGCGGTTAATATATACATGTTAGCCTTACAGCGGCGTCTGTCTTTCTCGGTGCCATTGGTGTGTGCCTGGTTGGCATCAGTTCGCAAATAGCGGCGGGCCTGCCTAATGGTGCAGGTGCGAGCCTGTGCCACTTGTGGGGAGGGGTCCTTCTACCCCCGAGTCCGCCTTGGCTGGATAGCACAAGAACTTGGAGGGCCGCAGAGGAACAGTGGCGTGACTTAGTGTTTGGTTTTAGGTTGCATTAGTCGGGTCAGATAGTCATTTACATCTTTGGCGTCTATGTAATTATTGATGGGTATGGTCCTGTTAAACAGCGACAGGGGCCTTTTATGTTTGCCAATATTGGCTTCGTACTGTCCCAGGTTCGATATGAGGTGATTAAAGTGATTCTCGCATCACTTATACATGTTCAACGCAAGCCGTTTGATGAATTGCTCAATGGTATCATTGCTGAGGTTGTGGTGGAGTATATATACTGGTGCAGTCCATGGTACCTTGGTAATCATCCTGAGTATTTTGTTTTGAATCACTTGCAGCTATTTTATGTGATATTTTGCGAAGATATCCCAGACGGGAGCTGCGTACGTAATGATTGGTCGTACTAGTGTTTTATAAAGTGGTAGGCCTAATCTGGTGCTAATTTCCGTGTTTCTATTTAGCAATGGATATAGCCGGTGTAACTGGTAGTTGACTTTTCGTTTGACGCTCTTTACATGTTGTCGAGTATAACTCCCATATATTTAACGTTGTCGGTCTACTGAATATTTTGCTGAAGTGTGTGAGTGGCCTCAGTGCGACTTTATGGGATGTTCGCTGCGTAAATAGAACCAATTGCGATTTTGCGGCATTGACTTTTATACGCCAACTGCGTAGTCAGGACGTTAGTTCTTCCAGGGCACTTTGCAGTCGTCTTGCCGTGTTCCATGACTGCGTGGTTATTGTTTACCCATGGTGCTTACAATAAATACCGAATTTTGCACTTCGCCTGCCTATATGCACCACTATGTCATAACATTATCACCTTTATGTTTCAGTGTAGGGTGTAAATTCCTTATATTCAGCTCTGTAATGGCATTGCGCCAAACAAAAATCCTCATTTCTGTATCAAATACATAAAAGGGACGTTCATCATCAAAAAGTACATCGCTCCTGCATTCTTGGTGTTTTTTTTTTACAAAATTCTTTAAGAAACTGCAATCTCTTTGCCATACTAGTGTTGTTTACATGAGACTTGTTTCTCACCGATCCTCCATTGTAGCCTCCGTCAACAAAAACACTTCCAACTTTTCCTGGCTGTACATCTCTATCATTAGCCAGACATATTTTTGTGGAATTTTAGAATTATTTGTTACCTTTCTTATAAGCAGTCTATTCTCTCTCTGATTCAGCTTTAGTGGACGTCCCGTTTGTGGCAAAGATACGATTCTGTATCGTCGAATGTCTCCAACTGTGTTCCGTGGTATATTTCACGCTTAGAAGCAATTTTTCTATGCCTTAAGACCTTCAGCATGGTGAAAAGATAACAAGCTGTTGATATTCACATGTTTTGTTGTTTTATTTGGGTCCCATTTGAAGCACAGAAGCACAGATTTTAGGTTCGTCACTATTGATAATGAGGGTGCGAGGACCCCTTTTTATATAGCTAAGCGAAAGAATTCAAGCGACTTAATGTTAAGGTCACTGGATTTATGTCATATTGTTTGTGTTTTACATTGAAAATAAACTTCATTTAATACTGCTTCATAATTTAAAACAACTCTCCATTAAGGCGGTAAGACTTATAGGACCGAATATTTTTGTGTTTACCTGTACAAAAATCCATAGTCTTGCTTTCTTACCTTTTGAAAATAGGTCGGGAGGGACACAAGCTGAGAAAGTTTGGAAAGCATTGCTCTAGTTAAAATAATTCAAGAGGTGCTCTTATGCATAAATTAAAAAGGGTTGTCTGCTTCATTTAACTGCTCTACTTGGCCAGAGATGCACCTCACGCTTCTGACTAATGCGGCAACTGCAGTTTTTGCTTTACTGTCGCCAAGAGTTAAATGTATCATCCCAAGGAAACTGGAATATTTCAAGCATTTCTCTCCTCTTTCTCTTTTTCACTCTCACTTTTTGATATATTACATACACATGCATAGTGGATGAAAAATGAAATTACCTTTGATAAGAAATTACGTGTTTCAATGCGAAAAGAGTACTTTATACCCTTTCTTAAAATACGATATATGCAGGAAATCCATTTTAAACATTAATAACGATGTTAATTGGAGCACAAGAAAATTATTCCTAGTAAGTAAACAAAAAGTTACTACAATATATTTTACTCAAAATGTTGTGTCAAGGTATTGAAATTACATCCCGAACTGAATACGTTAAGTACCTCTCATTTTTGCTGTAGAAACTGTTTAACGTTTCTTACAGCTGAAAAAGTTAAATTCCCAACTCGGTAGCGTAAATGGTAGCCTGTCTGTCTCACGTTCAAGAGGTCCCGAGTTGGAATCTCAGTTAGGATGAGTTACCTGGATAAGGTGTTTTCCGGGGTTTACCCTTATCCTGAAAGACGAATGTCAGATAGCTCTAAGGTCCATGGGCCCCGGGCTCATTTGAGCAGCATTTTACCCATTGCATTCATCATCCGATTGACTTAACGTTGGAGGATGTAAACTACAAAAAATGTTAAATACATTAGAGGGAGTTATACGAGGGCTGTTCAATAAAGAATGATCACAATTTTTTGACAATACCTTTACTCATCCTCAAATTTTGATGGTCGTTCTCAAAATAGTCTCCCATGAATGCGACACACTTGTCCCAGCGTTTCTGCCAGTCTTCAAAGACATGCTAGAAACCATTTTGGGGAGATTCTTCAAATTGCCACCGCAGCCCTCACCACTGCCTCTGATGATGGATAATGCCTCCCACGAAGGCGTTTCTTCAAGTTAGGGAATAGAAAAATGTCACGTGAGGATTAATCCGGACTATAGGGGGAGTGAGGGATGCACTTCACGTTGTGTTTTGCAAGATATTCAGCAACAATATGGGCAAAATGCAGCCGCGGATTATCGTGGTGCAGCATCCAGCCTGCTTCATGGAAATGTGGTCTTTTGCCCCTGATATGGTCTTGCAATGTTTTCAGGACATCCCTGTAGTATTTTCCAGTTACTGATGTGTATGCAGGTACAACAAGCTGATAAACCATTCCATGAATATCAAAGAATGAGATGACCATGACTTTCCCAGCAGAAACAACCACTTTTGCTTTTTTAGGAGCTGGTGATGAAGGAGATTTCCACACTGAGCTCTTTGTTTGCTCTCAGGATCAAAATGATGTGGCGAAGTTTCATCAGCAGTGATTATGTTTGAAAGAAACTCCAGATCTTCTTCTAACATCAACTTTATCTGCATGTTACCTCCATTACAGCGGTAGGCGATACTGAACTTGTCTGTACTTGCCTGGTTCTCACAGGCGGGAACCAGGAGTACCAACAATGAAACTACTACGGCATGTTTGTTTTACATTATGCTAACAAAATATAATAAGGTTAAATTTTTGTGCGAAAAATTATGACCGTAAAAATTATGATCATTCTTTATTGAACAGCCCTCGTACTAATGCATAGCATTTATTATTCACCACAGGCTTTATTTAATAGTAAAAGTTGCATCAAAACTGTAGCTTTTTTCTAGAAACGTTACTTTGTATAACTTAAAAAGCTGAGTTAGCGTTGAAGAACTAGAATAGCTTTTAACACACTCCGCTAGAATGAGACTATGTGTCAGGGCTAGTGTTATTTATTTCGGCGTTCCATTCATTGATGATTTTGAGTGGCCGCAATACATGTTTGAAAGCTACATATTTTAAAGTTTAAATATTCCAAAATTAAGACCTGAAGCTTTCCAGGCGATGAATATGTTCGAGATCTTCTTGGGAAACAAGGCAGTTCAAAACTCGATTAGAAATCGAAGTTTCTTGAGCGTACATCTCTCCCATAATCAGGCTATTTTAAAAAATTCTATAACCACAAGTGTATCTCTGGACATAACACAAATAGTAGGCGTGTCCGGAAAATAAGTTCTCCAAGCTGCTGGAGCCATGAAAAACACTGAAAAATCCGGCAACACTGGCATATAGCTTGGTTCCACCCCTTCAAATCCGTACCACAAAAAACGCGTTGCAACCATTAGTCTTGGCTGGGCAGCCGTTTGCGATGGAGCTTCCTATCACTTCCACCACCAAGTGTGAGTTGCGTGCAGTGATCCGTTTTTTGAGTGCCAAGGGCAGTACCCCAACTGAAATTCATCGTCAGTTATGCGAAGTCTATGGGCCACAGTGTATGGACGTCAAAAATGTGCGAAATTGCGTCAGAGCGTTCAAAGACGGACGTACAGACGTCCATGAAGAACAGCGTTCTGGTCGCCTTCGGTTTCAGCCGAAACAATTGCAAAAGTGGAGCAATAAACGCTTAAATATCAGCGTGTGACAGTGCGTGAGCTGTGCTGAAGTCAGGAAGACTACGATTGACAAGATCTTGACTGTACAGTTGCATTATCGCAAGATGTGTGCGAGGTGGGTCCCTAAAATTCTCACCGAAGACCATAAACGGCTGGTCTCCTGGCCCAGTTCGGATGGGACATCCTCACCCATCCCCCCTACATCCAGACTTAGCACCTAGTGATCATCATCTGTTTGCTGAGTTGAAGTTACACCTGGGTAGAACACATTTCCAGACCGACGATGCTTTGAAAACCGAGGTTGAGCGCTACCTGCGCAACTTGGCGGGAGAGTGCTATGACAAGGGTATACAAAAACTGTCACAGTGCATGCAAAAGTGCATCGATCGCAGTGGTGATTATGTTGAAAAACACCTGTAAGTTCCTCCTTTCCATCAATGTAACATTCATGGATAGTAAACGTGTTTTCTATATTAAATAAAATTGGAGACCTTATTTTACGAACACGCCTCATATAAAGAAAGACAAAACACTACGAATATTCGCATCACTGAACAAAAGACTTTTCAGTTTTCTGGTCAGGAGATGGCGTGAGTATAAAAAATTAATTTTGTCAAAGAAATTAACTATTCAACTTTATGATCAAGCTGTGTATATCTGTGCTCCTTCTACCGACGGATTTCCATTTTAAAGCCCGGTTTCCAAGAGGAGCTGAACTGAAATCCAGCATCACGATTAAGCGTGCTCCTCTCGGAGAAAATGGCCAAAGCCTCCTTTACTCTCCGCTACCAGTAACTGTTGCATTTTGGTTGTCTCCCGAAAGTTGGCACTATGGTCGTTATTAAAACAATGCTCTGCCAGCTCATACTTTAAATATTGCTCTTCTTAAAGTTATCAATGAGTTGATTCAATAATATTAGCAAACTTTGCAGTAAGCTCACACTTTTTTTTTCCAAAGGGCTGTGTGTGATTTCAATTATTTAATTTTTATAAGGCGAGTCCAAATATTAATGTTCAGTCAAGCATTAATTTTTAAATATAACATATTACGAATTAAGGGTGGGAGGGACACTTTAGCAGAATCGAGAACATATGTAAGCTTCCTAGTTCCTAATCCATGACAATCTCTGGTGGATCTCTTCCTCTTCTTCTTCCTATTCATTGTATCCCCCAGTGTTTGATAATTAACAATTTATTTTAAAGGAGGTTTTACTTGTTTCATTTCAGACACTAAATGTTGCATTTATGGAATATCAGGCTGTGCTAGTGCCTCAAAGCACATTTGAAGAATAATACTGAATTTCACGGTATAACTTTAATTTTTAAATCACAAGTTAAAAAACCAGCCCATGTTTTCCACTCGCATACATTTTCCTATCTGGTCCTTTACATTCTTACAAACGTTTATTCTCTTGTCTAATTTATCTTAACCTTTAGAGAATTCTGTAAACATTAATCCCTTATATGTATTTCTATTTGTAAGGGAAATATTGAAATACTGTAAGCTTTAACAATGCTTTAAAATCGTCAGAATACGGATGATTTTAAGTATCGTTCTCTCTGCATTACTAACAGAAAAACGTTAGTAACGCTTGTCATTTAAAAAGTATTAAGTGTCCACAAGTTTAAACTAATAGCAAAGCATGTCTTGGAAATTGTTAACTGCAGAAAAATTAATTTCTTATGAGATCTAGATTATTCTGTAACAAGCTTTTGCCTGTCACTTACTTTTTAACAGTTATGGAGAACTTATTCAGAAAGTCATTTCATTTGTAATAAAAGTATGTTAAACATTTGATATTTCAGTCAAAATCTCCAAAATGTTCCACGTAAAGATTACTTTGAAAATCTTCGTGTGGAATCCTTGGAAGATGCTGAACTTCAATTTGGACATTTTTATTTTTGACTTTTTCAGACAGAAGCAGAGACAGACACGTATACACTCGTGTTTTTTATTAAATGCTTTCTTTGGGTTCAGGATGCCTCAAAATAAGTCCTGTGAAATACTGGTATGAATTTGTGATTGATAACAATGCTTATCCTCCCACGCACAGTAGATAAATCAGTATAAATTGCAAAGTTTTACACGTACAAATTGTGATACATTTCCATATTCAACACAAGTTCGACATTAATTTAACAACCCTCATCACACAAACATGTTAACGAACATGTATATTTTACAAGATTATCTTAACACTGCTTCATATTATCGTTTAGATTGCTTCACATTATGTATAACCTACATATACATAATTAACGACTTTGATATACCTATTTGGCATATATTCATTAAGTCAGCTAGCGCAGCAACTGCTGTTCCAATGACATTTTTCAGCTTTTTATATTCCACTTTTTCCATGGCATGTCAAAATGTTTTACCATTTCGCTTGTTGTGTTAATGCGCAATTTTCATACTCGAACTTAAACTCCCAGGTAAATGTATCCCTATAATTAAAGTTATCACATGGGACGTCTACTTGAATTTGTTTAGTGTAATGGTGATTCATCCTTTTTTCGCCTGATTGCACCATAATGGGCATTCTGCTTTAAAGAAAACTTGCTCTTATGTTACTGAGCAATAGGAATACTCCCAAACTTTCTCTTTCAAAGTCTACTTTCTGAAGTTACAAAATTTAAATGGGATACAGAAACTCAATGGGCCGCCAATCGCTGACGCTCCTAGTTACTGCCGCTTTCATTTTGTTGACGTCCGAAAGTAACGTTCAAAAGTAGGGATTCACTCACTGCCCTGTCATGACTTGCCAGTTGCATCAGGAGCAAAAAACATTTATGACCAGAGATGGCAATATATCTATATATTTATTGGTATGAGTTATTTTGGGACTGATATCCATGGCAAAGCATCAGCACATGAAAATATTTATTGCTGAGTTACGAAAACAAATTTAAAGTTACAAAACTTATTCATAGTGTCTTCCCTTATATCGATACATGTCCTAAGCCTGCGTACCATACTATAGGGTACCCCGCTAGAAGTTTCTGGAGTATTTCGTATTTGGTCAAATCCCTGGCAGTGATACTTCCTCATCGGTCAATTTATGTGGGAATTTATCATTAAAGAAGTTACACCGCATGTATCAAAACGACTCCGAACGAACATATACAAGCAGTTGCTCAACTTCTATGTGGCACATATAGATAGCTTTTACCTCCAATAGAGCCCCATAAAAATGCTCCAGAATGAGTATGGTTTAGGCAGTGACAGGAACAGTGACAGTGCCTCACTCTGTTGGAGTTAGCAGGTATAGGTCACACGCTTTGCCGCGTGCTCTAGCTGTTTATAAACATACCGGCATACTCCGCAGTAGCTTGCTAGTATTAAGAATTTCTTTGGGTTATGAAGCCGCAATAAAGAAGCTATTGCTTAATTATTGCTTATGAGTGGTTAACGTGTTCCAAAATTTCGTTATAGTAGTCCATGATGGCAAATAAGCTGGTGGACATTTGGAACTTATACCTTTAAGAGGGAAGTTAATGCTATTTAGGTTGAGGATGGAAGCATTAAATGATAAGCAGAACAGAAGACATCAAAAATTGTAGATAGATTAACCAAAACTAAATGGCTTATACAATGAGACGAGCATTTTGTTTCACGTGTTTGATAATACTGTCGCGGCGACGGGCATAAAAGTTTCGGCGCATATAAATAACAGACGGATAGTGTTTCACGCGATAAAGAGCTTGCAAAGGCAGATAAACAGCGCAGGAGATAAAAGACTTATCGACACAGATAAGTGATTTCTTGATGGATAGAGATTATTCGCTTTCTGGTTTGTTTTAGAAAATTCTAGAAATTATCAATGGAGGTATATATAAGAGATTGTGACACGCCAGCGGAGGAACAAGAGAGTCAGTCGTAAACAGAGAGGAGTAAACAGCTGTAGAGTGTTGTTGTAAAGAGAGCTGATGTAAAGTGATGTAATCAGAACGCTGTTTGGTCATCGACCTTGGTAGACTGTGTGTATGTGCCGCAATACTGTTAAGTGAGAATTGATCAGAGTGTATTTCTACAGAAATAAAGAACGTTTTAAATTTCTGCAACTGGGACTTTAAATTCTACGAACCCACAAAGTCACAATACTAAATAACGCATTTGTAACTGAAAAGGAAGCTGTTCATATTTACATTAAGTTCTTGAAAGTATTGTGCAATTAAGATCATAACAAAATGCTCTGAAGTTAAACAAATAAATATTATCATTCATGTGACATTAATTACAGTTCATATTTTAATGAAACTATATTAGTCGTGCGTTCGTGGAACTCCCTTTAGCTCTTTCATCCATCAAAACCATATCCGTCATTTCGGCGTTCGTATAGCGCTCCATATTGCTTGGATTTGCTATTTAAGTACACGCAAAAATCCTCTTCGTTAGGATGGAATGTGTAGTTTTACACTGAAGAGCAACCTTGCAACTGGCCATGTTATTAGCTGACTTTTGCACAAATAACTGTTCTCTGCTCCATTATCTGAAAGATAGGTTAGGGTCACTGATAAGGAGAAACGAATATTTTTTTTTTTTTGTTTTTTTTTTTGTTTTCGTGGCACGTGCATTCAATAACAACTTTTGAGGTTCGTACACCAGTGGTTCCTGCTATGCCTAACCACAAAATCATGTAATATTTAATGCTGCATAAAATTATACCTGACAGTACTTCGAAGCTGCGACACCGAAATTCGCACTAGTTAAGTTATAAACTACGGCTATAATCGTTCGGTGTGGTTTTGAAGCAAACTGTACCTGAATACAAAATGGATACAATAATGTGGAATTTTATCCCTAATTAGAATATTCACATATATGCTTTCTATTTAATTTGGTCATGGTTTATTTTATAACTTTCGTAATTGAGCTTGATTACATTCAGCAGTTGAAATTCTGGGTTCAGATCGATATAATAGTTTTTTGAGAGACCTATTATACAGATTACATTCGTTTATTGCACACTAGTTTTTAATTTTAAATATTAGTGTTAATTACAACAGGGTATTTAATAATTTAAAACACTTAATAAAAGCGAGAATGGAAAAAGGAATATGTAGTGAAAGTCGTCTGCTGTGAGAATTGAATAGTTCCACACTTATTCAATCTTGTAGGATAAATAACATGATGTAGCTTAATTTGAGAAATTTTGTTGTTGTCCATAACGACTTGAATGTTCTTTTATTTCTATGCCAAACATTTTAGATTTGTGATTGTCAGCTTACAGTTTATGAAACATAAGTAAGTACTTAACTAAATATTAGAAGTTAGAAGCTACATAAGTTAGACGAAGGGGTCTTAATTAGAGTACAGCACTGCACATTAAACATCTCTCCAAGACGATTAGACACCGCCGTTTTGGGAGCGTAAGTCTCTCCCATCATAAGGATGATAATTAGAGTATAGCACTGCACATGAAACCGGCCATTATGAGTTCTTTGGGCTTCCAACACGGCCCCTGGGTGAAAGAGACGAGGGGTAGACCTGAACGGCGATGTGTGCTAACAATTACATCGCGGTAATAAGTTGCCTCAGTCACCCGCGACCAGAGGATACGAAAGGGATTCCCCAGTAGTCCCTAAAAACCAGAGAGGATTTTAAGAAAATAAAACGTGAAACGTACTAGGTGACTAATATATTTAAGATATTTTTGGGTTTAAATCCAGGTATAAAGACGAATAGACACCGACGTCTTGGGAGCGTACGTCTCTCCCACCATACGGATGATGAACGAATACCGAAATGTTATGTTATGTTTTGTTATGAGATAACAAAAAATTAACAACCATGAAACACTACCAATACTGCAATTCCTCTAATAGAACAAAAGACTGTGTTTAGTAATTAAATACTAGGTGTGGCTGTAGAAAACGTAGGTTAGGTCACAGAAAACTTAACTACTTAATTTGACAATCAAGCTGTATAAATGTTTGCTACTTGAGCCAATTGTTTTCCATTTTGTGGCTGTGTTTACATAGCAGATTGCTTGATATTTTTAGTCTTTGTTGGAGGTATGGGGATATCCCTGAAGAATGGAATACAGCATTGGTGACACCAATTTTTAAGAAAGGCGATAGAGAAAAATGTGACAACTACATAGGAATTAGTCTGTGTGCTCAGTGTATAAACTATATGCTAAAATAGTTGAAAGAAGAATAAGTATAATAGCGGAAGCACGGCTTCATGAGGCCCAAAATGGATTTAGAAAAGGAAGATCATGCACGGATAGTATATTTTTAATTCAACAACTAATTGAAAAACACAAAGAATTTAATTTTGCCACATTTATGCTTTTTGTTGACTATGTTAAAGCCTTCGATTCGGTTTTAAGGGATTAACTTTGGATAGCGATGGAAAACTGTGAAATACCAGCACATTTAATAGGAACTGTACAAGGTATTATAAAAACACTAAAATAGCAATAATAAAGAATGGAAGGAAAACAGAAGCAGTGGACATAAATAAGAGACTACGACAAGGATGCCCTCTGCCGCCTATACTCTTTAATATCTATATGGATAATATGGTACAAGAATGGCAGCAATGTATAAAATAAAATGTACTGGATGGAAACATAATTTCAAATACAGTTATTTGCTGATGACCAAGTGATAATATCCCACTCAGCAGTTGACATGCAAAGAGCAGTACATAGTTTAAACAACATAGCGGAAACAATCTCAGGACACAAAACTAAATTAATGTCTTTTAGAGGAAAGAACAACATAAGAGCAAAACTAGTTATAAACAATAAAATAATAGAACAGGTTAATAATTTTAACTATCTAGGCTACACAGTAGCAGTGGCAAATAACAAAGATATGGAGGTGAAATTAAACAGATGCAATCAAATGTATGGGACTATAATAAGAACGCTGAACAGGAAAACACGACAGGAAACACAGATGAAATGTTATAAGATAATGGCGATCCCAACGTTAACGTACGGTTCTGAAATATGGACACTAAGAACCAACTCAAACAGCTAGAATCGGCAGAGATGAGATTTTTGAGAAGCGTGGAAGGTTATAAAAGAATTGACCATGTAAGAAACGAAAAAATAAGAGAAGAGCTTGGGATTTTTAATTTAAACAGTAAAATAATAAAGAACAAAAATGAAAATAAAAATCATATTTTAAGAACGGACGAGGAACGACTTCCAAGAAGAGTTTTAGATTATATGTCGAAGGGAAAGAGAGATGTGGGACGCCCAGCTCTACGCTGGAAGGATCAGTAGGCTCTTGAAGAGAACGGAACGGGTCACAGGGCCCAAGATGATGATGATGATGATGATGATGATGATGATGATGATGATGATGATGATGATGATGATGATGAAGATGATATAAATGAAATGAAATGTGTAGTGTTTAACGCCCGCTTTTACTACATACGGCACCGCAGGCGATGACACTGATGATACTCGTACATGAGATGAAGACGGAGCACCGGTGGAATGAGATGGCGGGGGAAGCCAGAGATCCCGGAGAAAACTTGCCCCAGCGCCGTGTTGTCCATCACAAATCTCACTTTGCCGTCGCCTGGGATTGAACCCGGGTCGCCTTGGTGAGAGCCAAGCGGTCTAACCACTGAGACACGGCGCGGCCGATGATGATGGTGATGATGATGATGATGATGATGATGATGATGATGATGATGATGATGATGGCTGGTTTCCAAGAGGAACTGAACAGAAATCCAGCATCGCGATTAAGCGTGTACCTCTTAAACGCTTCCTCTTAAAGCTCTTACTGCGTGATACATGCAGAAAACCTACAAAAAGACGATTTTGAGAAAGAAATAGCACGTGACGAGATTTTGGAAGCTATAATCGTATATTTGCAAGACTCATACGATGAAGCCAGTGACAATGACGAATTGTCTCTTGACGTAACTGGCATCGATAGTGATGTGGATGAGCTACTGGCAGTTCCATTGAATCACAAAAACAGGTTAACCATAAACTTTAAATATAGTATTTAAAAATATACATAATTTGCTAAAATTCTTTTTCCAATTTTGCTTTTGGCAACGATATCATTATAAGAGTTTGGAAAATGTAATTTCGTTACCCTTACGTCTAGCACCAACAGACCTGCACGTTGTAAGAATATGCGGGGAGAGAGAAATCTAAAACGAGTGGGGGTAACAAGTTGGCAACGCTGAGTGCGCTAACGCATCCCTTTCCATTTGAAACACATAATAGGGCGTGTGTGCTAAAGGAAATCACACGCTCTCCCATCCACACTGCTTTCTACTTGCCTAGCGGCCGTATACCTTTAAGAGAGCGGTAGGGAATCAAACTTCGTCATTGTAAAGTGGATGTTTCTAAGTGGGTGACATTCAGGTCATCCCAGAACCCATTTGGATTTCGGGTTTGCACTTAATTCACCAGTAGTTGTTGCGAGTGTTGGAGGCGACCAATCTGTGCTTTCAAGAGGACGGCTTCAGTGCTGTGATGTCTCTGGTTTTTGAAAAGACCTTCTATCTGCTACGTGGGACCTATAAAGAAACTTATACAGTTCAGACGACCTAAATAACACACGCCTTCTCACAGCAACCTTAACGTCACAGACGAGCGGAAAACATACATCTCCGCCAATAGAAAAGGGATTCCTGAAAACTTTAAGTTATCCCAGCGCTCTTAGTTGCTTTTTGTTTCTCTTTTTTTGGAAACTGGAGCCACATTTCAATGTAACCCAGTATGCTGATCATGATCTGCCCTTCTGCAGAAAAGAAAAACACTAGGAAGAACTCCAGCCTCATACTAGAATGGAGACGGCGTTAGCGAATGTTCGTCAAGGTGGACAAGAGTCTCACTAAATTTTCAAGCGCCACACTCAAGTAGAATGACCCAATTGTACTTTAGGAAGCAAAGCATCGAATGAAGAAATTCAGTCATCTAACAGGAAGTGAAGATGGATAATGATCTAATTTTTCTTGAGTACTGTAGAGAACTCTGTATATGGGTGCAGGGAGTAATTGCCTCATTGCACCCCATGCTTAGGTCCGTTCGTCAGGCTCTCAGAGTGCCCCTTAAGCTATATATCTGCGAGATCTGGGGCAAGGTGGCAGATAATTTCTACGTTGGCTACAAGGAGCACAAAATTGAATACTTCGATTCATCTATTTTGTTGGCCGCTCAGTACCCGTGAGACTTCTTCTGAAGTGCCATCGTAGGATGAAATTAGTGTGCCATCAACAAAATTATACCCCAATTTACTAATACATCAGAGTTTCTTGATTAAGTCTTTCGGAGAGCCAGAACTCGTCGCTTCAGGTAACAGTAAGCTTTCTGTGTCGCTCGCTTGTGAGCATACCAGATATCACCGGAGCAATTCTACCAGCAGCTAAAGTGGAGCAACATCTTGTATACAACCCTAGAGTTCACTGGGTATTAAATTTCACCCAATAGCCAATTAAATTTAAGATATGAAGAGTATACCCACATACCGAAAATAACGCTGCATCCTGAAAGAGAGTTCTTGAGTTTGTTTCTGTTTCTATTTTTCAAGACGTAACAGCCCCGGGACTGAAATTCCCAACCTGACTCACGGTCAAATATCTTGAGTTTGTTTCTGTTTCTTTTTTCAAGACGTAACAGCCCCGGGACTTAAATTCCCAACCCGACTCACGGTCAAATACGCAAGGCAGAAGGGGGCCACCTACCCAATCCATGCAGGGAGAAATTGCGATCAGCAACTCGGCTCCCCTAGCCAGAATGTTGGCATTCTTGACCGGGATTCTCTGCCTATTGTAACTCGTCAAATTCTCACGATGCTTAGGTTGGCACCGTTCCTATACCCGGGACTTTATGAGTTTCCTCCCATTTCCTATAATCTATTATAAACCAGAATAAGATTACTAAACATCTCACTTCTTAAAATAGTCCAAAAGCTTTAATACCCTATTGAGACTGGGCACGCTGCTGAACTATTTAGGTTGAACCTCAACCTGCCAGCAGTACGATCGGACAGTCCAGGCTGTTAGATCTGGTCAATCACACATTAAATAACATCTATGCATTACAAATGAATCGTTCAACTTTCAACTCTAAAAATACTAATGATAATTGATCTATGGCGTCTAAGTTCTTAATTTTATTACTATGTGTCATGACATGTGGTTATATTTGAATATTTGTGAAATACTTTTGGGAAACATTGTAATGTGTTCAATATTTTTAAGTTTCTCTATTTAAACTTCTCTTTATCTAGTCATTCAACATTAAAGTCAACTTAATAGAGTAAATAAATGCATTATTTATTAAAGATTATTACCTGTTTAGTAAAGATTTCATCAACAAATTCAGTACTTAAAGCATAATTTTACGATGGTATAAAAGGGAGTGACTTTTTGCTTGGGAATACAGAAGCTTATTCCGTTTTATATGTTAAGCTTTTATTCATTGTATAAAACTGATGTAAGTTTTTTTTTGTTTGATAACTGTGGATCAAATAGAAGATACAATAGTTTAAAGTACAACTTTATCCAAATATTACTTGAACATTCTGCCCGATTTCTCCACCGCTAATGAGTGCTTATACGTTATGCAGAATTTTCAGAGCGTGAAAGGATGTATAATAAATTCATAATGAATCGCTAGGTAAATTGCTTCTTCACTGGAGCTTAAAAAGCTACCTGTGCAAAGTCAGGTAAACTCCTGGTATTAAATAAATACAAATATTGGGGTATTTTAATGTTCACGAAGGTGCTAAAGATAAGTTTACTGTTAAAAGGATAAGTATACATATAAAATCTTGCTTATCTCCGTGAGCAAATAAAGTCCCGAATAATAAATGGGAGTTCACTTCATAAAGGAGATAACACCGGATTGAGAGACTGAAGCTGGTTAATGACAGTACTATGACAAGCATTTACAAGAGAGACCAACCACGATAGTCAAAGGATTTGTCTAACTGCACAACTTGAGAGTTCTGTATAACTTGAATGAGGGCAGAAGTTTAACTTCTGTGTGGTACATATATGATGACAATGTAGGATTACGTTCATTTGACATGTGTAATTTTCTTAAGGACTCTAGTCAAAAGTTCAGAGAACACTAATTTAATAGTCCGATATGACTTTCTTAGCAGGAAAAACTCATTCACGGAATATGTGGCAGGACACATCCTGATTTTAAGAGATAATTTCCAGGTAACTGACTTTTCATTTAAAATAAAAATTGTCCATGCATGTGTCCATGTTCCACTTAAAACACTACTTGTGTCACCTTAGAGATACTTAAACCTCCAGTATAGCAGACATTTTCTTAAATAGAGACCTGAAGCAATTTCTAGCAACATTTGGAAATATTCTAATTCTTACAGATTAATTTCGTTAGGTAGACTTCATGAGCGTACTCCCAGAGAAATAAATTACATGACGTTAAATTTGGACTCGTGGGATGCCATTCATATGTTCCCGGACCTCCAAACCAAGCTCCGGAAGGAGATCGTCCAGCCAGTTGCACACTATATGAGCAAAAGTGGATTGGGCTCTCTAAAAATAACGTTCACTATTATCCCATTGGAAGGCAATGATCATATATCCTACTATAACACACTGAGATAGCATTAGCATTCACTTTGGCTCGTAGGAGGATAGAGCCGATGAAACGCTCGGGATTAGTCAGCGCTACTGACCAATTTATCACTTCCCCACCCTCTTGTATTCTCATCAATAATCAAGGTTAGGTTGATTCACAAAGCCATCAATGGGGAAAAGTATCTCCTTATTCCAAATAATGTTACGAAATAAATTCGGGTAGACCTCATGCATGAATGCTTTGCTAATCGTGCTTTGATGCATGGATGCGGTTTGCTCGTCGCAAAGTTTTGGCTAATTCTCTACGTTTCTTTCGTGGCCATCTGCCTGCCAAGGTTCGGGCGATCTTTCCCGCTCTCGAGTGAGTTGGATTTAGACAGTGCCTTCGGTCAGAATGAGTGCTTTAAGTTTTATAGCCTATAAAATTGTTATTGCAAGAAAAACTATTCTGTTACTAAGATTTTCATTCCAAATACACATATTCTTTAACAATCTAATATGTTCGCCCAGCCACACATACAGTTTGCCTTAGTTTTCTAGAGTTTAACTTTGGTGTAATTTACTGGAAATTGTGTTTTATTTTGTAAATCTTATACTTCGTTATGAGGTGAATCACACGTTATTAGCTAGAAAAGGGTGATTAGCTACTTTTAACTCTTAAGCTATACTATGGCCAACGAGAGCATAAAGTATTGTAAACAAAGCGCCGGTTTATATCACTCCGTGTCCACGTGCGTTCGGAATAACCGTACCTACTGTTACCGCTTCGTTAAGTATAATATTAATATGTATTTTCAACACTAAAGCACGTACTTATTCAAGCCAACCGCTTAATCACTTCGTTAAGTATAATATTAATATACATTTTCGACATTAAAGGCATATTTTTCGAGTTAAGTATCACGCAGCACACTATTAATATCGATGAAATTTAACTGCTACTTACGTCAATTGCATTCCTCTAATCTGAACTCCATGTCGCTCGATCCATCATCCCCTGTATATACCACGAAATTTTCCACGACGGTGTCAACAATGTCCTCCAAGTCCCAGAGTTTTTGTTCCTCGCGAATCACATGTTGGACACAGGCACTCCAGTTATCAGGTGTTACAACATGGAATGCTGCGTCTACTATCGTCAGCACATCTTGCAGTTTGAAGGTCGTGTTATTTCTGGCAACGTAACCGTTCACCTGACTCCACACTATCTCTATTGGATTCAAGTAATAATGAGGTAGCATTCCAAGTACTGATGTGTCCGTGTGACCCGCAAGTTTTGCCATTTCGTCAATTACTTATTTTTCATACTCTTTAGCACAAGAATTGCCCATTGCCAGCAAATCCGCCTTGACATGACCCTCGTGGAAAACTATATTTGTACTCTGTAGCCATGTTATGATGTCACTTTTGTCCAAGATTTGTTTGGTATACGTTTTAACCTCATGCTGTGGTAGGGGGCATTGTCAATCACAGTAATACTACTCGGTTGTAATTTGGGGAGAATCTTTTCAAACCAGGATTTGAAAAGGTTGCCATTTGTTCCTTCATGATAGTCGCCCGTTGCTTTGGAGACGAAAACAAGCTCGCCACCATCGACAAAGGCATCATCACTTCTTATGTGCAACACTATGAGACGCTTACCCCTTACGATTTCTAAGTCCTGCACTTAAACCAGATCAAAATGCATGTTTTATATTTTATTTCACTGTGGTGTCAGTCCATAATTTGCTTGTCGTGTGTCCCTCGTCAATCCACGTCTCGTCTAACTAATAAAATTTCCGCGTTTCACGGAGCTCCTTTAGTTTTGTAGAGAAAATATCTACGCCATAAAATAGTATCACCTCTGTCCACAATGACACTGTATTTTTCTGTTCACAAATTCGGAAGCAATTTCCAGCAGCAGTTTGTGGAGGAAGACCGTTTGAAGTCTGGAAGCTCAGTATCAGAGTTAACAGCCAACATCGCTTTGTTTAAGGTGGGAGGTTCATTGCTAACAAAGAATTGATGAGCTTTACGGCGGATTTGTGACCTCACAAACTCATCACAGATAACATCCAACACTGAATTTGCACGTGGTCTCCTCTTACGGGAGCTGAAACTTCACCGAATTTGTTTTTTCCTTTCGTGCACTATACAGGCTGGAAACAGACACACCGGTAAACTCAGATGTTAACTTTGCCACTTCATCCATAGCAAGTTCTGGAAATGTTTCACTGAAATCGTTAAATTCATTCAATATTATTATTTTTTACCACTTCCTAAAAGCTTTCCGCACGCATGTTTAACAGTACTCGCCAGTTCCACCCTGATTCACAAATGGATACGCCTGTCAGCTTCATATGCATTTACTTTAATTACAAACTAACTTAACTATCGATTAGTATATGTTTTATAGTTGAAATATGCTGAGTACGCACTTGTGCGCTTTAGCAAAACGAACTCAGACTCCATACCTCAGTAGTAGTACTTCTCAAGGGATTATTTAGATGGCGGAAGCATCATGATAATTGTGAAGAAGGTGCACTACGATCAACGGTCACGTGGTTTTGTTTACATCTGCTTTATTCTTTCACTGCAAGCAGTGTACTTAAGAGCGCTTCGTTTACGTAAACGCTACTTCCGTCCCCATTACCTCTGTTTAAGCTGCGTATGAATATTTGTTTTACACCAAATACAAAAAGGTACGGCCAAACTTTCAGGAAACATTCCTCACACACAAAGAAAGAAAATATGTTATGCGGACATGTGTCCGGAAACGCTTAATTTCCATGTTAGAGCTCATTTTATTACTTCTCTTCAAATCACATTAATCATGGAATGGAAACACACGACAACAGAACGTACCAGCGTGACTTCAAACACTTTATTACAGGAAATGTTCAAAATGTCCTCCGTTAGCGAGGTTACATGCATCCATCCTCCGTCGCAGGGAATCCCTGATGCGCTGATACAACCCTGGAGAATGGCGTATTGTATCACAGCCGTCCACAATACGAGCACGAAGAGTCTCTACATTTGGTACCTGGGTTGTGTAGACAAGAGCTTTCAAATGCCCCCATAAATGAAAGTCAAGAAGGTTGAGGTCAGGAGAGCGTGGAGGCCATGGAATTGGTCCGCCTCTACCAATCTATTGGTCACCGAATCTGTTGTTGAGAAGCGTACGAACACTTCGACTGAAATGTGCAGGAGCTCCATCGTGCATGAACCACAATGGGGTATTTTGACAATTGTCTGCACGAATGATTTCAATTTACAGTTTAAGAGAAATACTAAAATGAGCTCTAACATGGAAATTTAGCGTTTCCGGTCACATGTCCACATAACATATTTTCTTTCTTTGTGTGTGAGGAATGTTTCCTGAAAGTTTGGTCGTACCTTTTTGTAACATCCTGTATACTAGCACCACCTCCACTGTGAAATATTAGAAAAGAATCAGACCTGAATTTTATATTGTGATGAAGCTATACTCTCGTGTGTATGCTCTGTGACATTATTTATTATGCAGTTGTTGGTATTGCTTGCGCACCCGGAGTGAGGATAGATTCGTGCTTTGTGCATGAGGCTAAAATAGCGTGGGCTTGTTTTTTTTTTTTTTTTTTTCCTTGCTGAACCTTGATAGGCAATAGACGCATAGTAGGACATAGTGCAACCACATCTCGTCTGAATCCAACTTAAAAGGTAAATGTGTTTTTGTTTATTGTAATTGTATCTAAAGTTTATTAAATGTGTTAAATCAAAGTAATTTTCGTTGTTGTTTTAAAATTGTAATTTAGATGTCACTTAATAAAACGATATTTTGGTGTACCGAAACCTCTCATGCCATTAGAACTGACTCTTAATACCATGTAGTTACGTTGCCCCCAGTTCGTAATTAACGTTAATTAAAACAGTTACGACAATATGAAGCTCAGCTTTGCATATATCATTCCTATTAAAAATAAGTTGCAGGTACCTGAATTTTGTCTTTAAAAGAGTGAAACCTTTAAGGGCCTTCTCCCATTTACTGTGACATTTTTCGATACTCTCGTTTCTGTTTACCTTCGTTTCTGTTATGAGAAGTAAGATCAAGAAGAAAGCCCCTCTGGTACCAAACTAACTTCTCTTTATTCCAAGCAGTCCGCTATAATTACTCCAGTACGTGATGAGCTTTCTAAATCCATATATTTAGTCCCTCAATGCTGTTCACAGTTTGTTTGGAGGATGCATTCTCACGAATTTATCTCTGGCGCGATAAATTATCAGGACTGTGCATGAACAATACCCTCGCTGCCCCAATATTCTCGGAGGACCAAAGTGCTGACAGCCATCCAATTCTTCAATCTGCAACTGACCCTGAGGTAATTAATTTTATATCCTGAATGAATGGAGTATGCGGATGTGAACATCTGCAGTAGAGAATGACAAATTTTCTCACTTAGGAAAGTGAAATATCACTTAAACAGGGTTTCTTATTCATAATTTTCTACCTCTGATTCTTCACTGATGTAGATGTGTAACAGAATAATTTCTTTCAAGAGCACTTGGATATAAATATCAAACTCGGTTTTAAGGGCATTTTAAATTAAGCGTATCTTTCCACCAACCTGATAACTTATAGTATTCTTATAACATTTCATTTATTTTTTAACGTTATGTTACTCAAGTAGACGAAGTATTCTATACGATTATAAATTTTTATATCAAGATTTTGCCAAAAGAACAAGATTTGAGATCGCTTGAACCAAAAGACATACTAAGGGGGGACAGAAGTGCTGTTTTACTCATTTTCGCGAAAAAACAAATGGAATTTTGGCTTTTTGGTGCAAAATTTGCACCATAATTTAATTTACTTGTTTATAAAGTTTCATTCCCGTAGGGCAAATGCAAACCTGTTTTGGACGCCATTTCCAAAACTTTATGCTGGTGAAATACCTCTCCATGCTCTGAATGGCACGCCCACATGTTTGAATGCAGAGAACTTACGAACGATTTAATTTTAAAATACGCGTTAAAATAGCATTAAGCCATCGTATCCTGTTTTAACAAGCTTTCATATGAATCCCCTAGATGGCAGTGATTTTTCCGGAAGTTTTTAGTTGTTTCCGTGGTATACTTCCTGTGTAGTGACGCGAAATGTTTGTTTATATTTTCTTTTGTTGTTCTAGGGTTTTAGAAGTGATACTTGGCGTTTAAAGTTATTATTTTTCGGTTTTCTCCTCTTTGTATTATATTTATTATATTCAAGTGTCCATTTGTACCTAAAATTACACCGTAAGTTGTGATACAAGTTTATTTCACTAAACCTACCTGGAACAATTATGTAATGTGAAATTAAAGAGGTTAAGGTACCTATATTCATTTATATGGTACTGCATTGTTTTACTGTTTTAGGATGCCAAAGATAAAGGGTAGTAGAACCGCTTTGTGTAAATTAATGAATAAGAGCAGAAGGGGGAAGACAGATACTTCAGTTGAAGTAAATCAGGAAGTTGCTGAGCCTCCAGCGCTGTAAAAGAAATACATAAGCCTTTTTAAATTGGAGGTGCAATACAGTACCTATATACCAGAGGAACATGTAGTTGAGATCAAATATATTATTTTAGATTGTGGCCAGTTGAAAGAACTGATAAAAGATTTAGCATGCCCACATTGTTTTCACAAACTCTGAACCTGGAGATGCTTCACACCTCTGGGTTTGCTTCTCAATTAGCGGTGGAATGTGAAAATATACTATTATTTCAGTAATTACATCGAAAACCTAAGGCTCAAGAGGCTACTAGGAGAGAAGAAGGTGTAAGTTTCACTGCTGGAGCTTTCTAATAGATAGTAATTATATATATTTTTATACAAACTTCATGCAAAACTTTAAAGCCATTTTTCCAAGTTCAGTTTTTTTGGTTATTTTTCCATATTCAAAATCTATCTTCTCCCACAGTATTACAGCTAGAGCTCTGAACATTTTACACAATAAATTTCAGAAGCTGTGCAACAAACTGATGTATGGTATTTTGATATTGATCATAGTTTAAGTTTTAAAAAGTGATTATTATGACCAAGCACTAATTTTTGGAGTTTTCTTTGCCTTGACACATAAAATAATTTTTAAAAATATAACTATGCAGAATTTCAGAAATCTGATCCGTTAATTTGTTATCAAGGTGTTAAGGAATTTAATTGTATCAAAATGAGATTTATTGTGCAATATCTGTCAAAGAAGATTTTGATTTTAGGTAATAAAATTGTATAAATTAATTCATATATGAAGAGTGCAGTTGCACATTGGAATGAAAACAGGTACACACAGCTCTTTATTTACGAGTAATATCTGTACAAAAAATTGAAGGTCTAGGTTTAGTAGTTTAGAAAATCACTTTTAGCACTTCGGCCCCCCCCCCTTAAAATATCTGCGTATGCATGTATTATGGGGAGAAGACAGTAAATAGGGAGGATAATGATATTAAGAATTATATAACTCAAAAGGAAATTTGGTTAATGAATTCAGTTCTGAGATTGCTATACAAAGCCTCTCGCCAAAAAACCATAATTTAGAAAATGTTTCGTTATTTATAATCTTCACAATGATATAGCTCTTTAGTTCCTGTTCCCAAAGTAAGTAATTTGATATGTGGCTGAGGCTCTACGGTTTTATTCGGCTCTATCCACTGTTTAAGCTCTAAATAATCTATGTTAAGTACTCTCAAGGGTCACTTATTGGACGGTAACTTTAAATCTGTAGATCCTCTCCTTTTATCACCATTATTAACACGCTAACGCTGGAGTAGATATTAACACCCACTTGGTAGCTCCAGATAATATATGGCTCCGTAAGTAATTAAAATAGGTACTTAGTTTGTTCTTGGCGCTATCGATTGTTGTATAATATTAGAATAAAGCACAACGACAAATACAGTGTCCCAAATGATGTATGTACTTCTGGAACTGTTATTTCTCCGCAACAAAATGAGACAGGGCTGTAGATTTGTTATGTATTGTGACTTTGTAGGTTCCTGAAATTAAAAGTCCAGGTTACGAACACTAAAAGTTGCTCTTTATTTCCGTAGAAACACACTTTGGTCAATCCTTACAGTAGCAGAATTACGTCTCATACACAATACAACTTGCAAGGTCATCGACCACAAACAAAGTTGACTCTCGAAAGACAGCTGTTCGCACACAAAAGTCCAAATAACAACTGTTCCCCAGCGGCAGCTTCCTTTTATAACTTACTCACTACTCCGGAAATTCGTAGAATGTTCTCAATCAGGACGGCGTTAGAAGAAAGACGAACTCTCCAGAAATACGTCTCCTTCCCCCACCGTTTCGGCAAACTTTCATCTCCACACTGCACTGTCTGTCTCGTTGAATGCCTTGGCTGCGCCGCCTCGCCGCAACAATGCGTTCACGACAGTATGGTCCACATGATATAGGAAAAGCATGGCAACACGTTCATAAGGTTTGTTTGTTTGTCTTATTTCATAGATCGTTGCGGAGAAATAACACTTTAAAGAGTATATACATTAATTTGAGGTATATCACGACCTAAGATGCATTTTACTTCTAGGAAATGTAAATAATCTAATAGACCTAAACTTGCATTTAAAATGAGAGATTTTTTCAGAACAGTATATGTTTAAATAAAATATAGGTTCTGGCAGGCTACCGGAATATTTTCCCACAGGAGTTGTTTTACATGCCAATAAATCTACTGGTATGGTACTGCGCTTTTAAGCACAGTTAAAAGCCGTCGGTCTGGCCCGAATTTGAACCCGGGAGCTTGGGATTAGTGCACCAGCAGCTAACTGAAACAACCAGACTGACACATCGCCCCTCAGAATCAGGTTTTCCCAAAGACCATAAGGCCTCATATGGGAAAAAAGTTCTGCAAAAATGGCTCCAAAGATTTTTATTAAAAGTTCAGATTTGTGAATAGCTAACAAATTCGTTACTTATTTCCACCGACATATTATCCACGCACTAGAATAATAAAATAGGTAAGAGTTGATATCGAAATTCAAGGATTGCAGTAAGTAAGGAATCATGATGGATTTCAGTGGAATGTTGGTTCTTTGTTACAACACGTGCAGGTGTAGTTGAGTCGAATAGCAGTTGGGGGAATAGTTGTTTTAACAAATGAAATGTAAGAAACGGTGTCCTTAGCAGAGTTCTAAAGGGTAGCACTTGACTTAGTGAATAGGGTATTCTTCGGACCCTTCATAATGGCATAACAAAACAGTCACAAAGGGAATCTTTAGTTAAATAAGGGGCTTCTAGAAAGTGAAAGTCAAACACACCCACGGGCAGCTGTGACCAGTATGGACTTTCAGTTCGTGGCTGGCAAGCCTTTAAGAAAGTCCTCTTCTTCTATCTTGGTCGAGGGCAGAAGTGATGAGAGAAAATATTTGTCAGTTCATATATATACGTGAAGAAAGAATTAATTTTTATCTAGTCATAAGCATTTCATAAACAGTAACTCTAAACAGTGATATTGGTAACCCTTGGTAACTTCAAGTTTGATGTTCTATTAAAAAGAAACAGTCATTAAAGCAGTTTTATACGGGCATTCCAGTGTCATTAAAACCATCCTTCTCATACATATTCACGCATACCCGGAGATAAACCTCATTGCTTTACCCTGAGCTAAACATTATTGTATCAAACTGTAGCGGAGAGTGGAACTGTGCGACCCCATTATTTACATTTGCATCAAACCGTGAAACTCTTTGCTCGCCAATATTTTTGCTTCAGAGTTTTGAACTTCAGTACGATCGGCACTTGTATACCTCAACCTGAGTAAAAAATTCTGCATACAAATTCAAAACACAAAATGTAATTAAATTGTATGTTCCTCTTGTAATAGCTTATGGAAAATAAATAATGAAGCAAATTAAATTACTGGCTATCTTTTTAAAGCAGGTCAACGACCTTCAGGGATCAAGAGTTATCATATGAGTTCTCGCCGCAAGCCTTCATCTGTATTGAACTGTGTAGAGAAAATATTTCTGAAAATGTTTTGTCTTCATTATCCTTAAAGACATTCAACGAAAAACTAAAAATTTTGTGTGGAAATATTCATTATGGGCAGAATTGGATAATGTAATTCATAAAATTTTAATAAACTATATAAATATTACAGAGTTGTTTAAATAAAATACTAGTTTTGGAACTTAATAATGTTTTGTTACATTTTAGTTATTTATTATCAATATATAAAGTCATAAAGCGCTGATTAAACCTTCCAATCTTTATGAAACAAAATATTAAATTCTTCAGCAAAATATTCATCGTAACATGTGAATGTTTTTCTAATCACGTTTCACTTTTTGGCTGTTGGACACCATTGATAAGGAGTGGGGCTGAGAGGGAGGCAGGGAGATTTTGCACCAAAGGCTGAAACATCAGGAAATGTTTACCCCAAAGTTTCTGTTAATCTGTGATTGCAGCAAGTGCTAAGAAAACAATAAGTTTTTTCTCTTTTCTGGTGAAACGAACTTCAATCAGTTAATAAGCTGAAGTTTCTGCTATAAAACAAATATTAAATACAAAAAAGACAGGGATTTGTAGTTAAGATGACAATTCTAACTACATGTGAAAGATTACAAGGTGTAGTTTCTATGCATTAAGAGAGCAGTATAATGGTTATTTGTGAATTAGTTATTTCTAATATGATGAATGTATATGAAGGCGTAATATTGATTCCATGAAAACGGAGGGCATTTCTGAAAGAGAATAAAAGTAAAGAACATTGCTTAACAAAGTCCAAAGTAAGCTGCATTACGAAGCATTATGCAGTCAACTTTAAATGCGATATATCACCACAATATCATTCTTAACAACAGTAATCTGTGCCTAGAATATATTGGAAATATTTAATAATATTCCGAAATATAGCAGGTTAACCAGATCGATGAGACAATCGAAAATAATGGCCTAATTCTTTGGTAGCGCCGAGTTCTAATTAATCAATATTCAGTCTAACACGAATGGAGTACAGTGTAAGAATAACGCTATACGTATGAATCTTTTAGGGTAGTTATCATACTGCTCTCCAAAAACGTTCGTTTATTACATTAAAGTTTGTTCGAAGTTGTCAATTTTGTAGAATAAGCACACATGTTCTATTTAAAAAGAACACGTAACTTGGTGTTTGAAGTGTAATTTGTTTACCTTTATGGATTTTGCATACCTTCTCATTGTGTGAGCCCCTGACATATGTACCTTTCTGGTCAATTAGAATTTTCATATTTTGTTTCATCTCAGATATATTTAAGGTCGCAGAGTTAGGTGGGACACCCTGTATAGTACCTCGTCATTGCCATAAGCAGATACTCGGTCATGCGTTAGAAAAGTTCTGGAACGCCAAGTTGAAATTTCTTCTTAATGCATGGCAGTGGCGTAGCGAACTTGATTTTCTGCGAAGCGGTCCAATGAGAGACGCTTCCCAGGACTAAACTTGCGAGTGTACTCAATGACATGAGAATAGAACAGTGTAAATAGCGAAAAATATTAGAATGTCTTTTATATTTTGTATTGCCGAGGGCAGAAACTCAATTTTTGGATCGACAAATGACTGAAAAGTAGGTGTGTGACCTGTCCTTATGCATCTTACTTTTTACATTCTGTTTGGCATGCTATTATCTAACGTTATGGACTACGCACTGCTAAGAGCCGTAAGAAAAACCCTGGAAATATAACAGCTCGTTATATTCTTCTTCTTCTTCTTCTTCTTCTTCTTCTTCTTCTTCTTCTTCTTCTTCTTCTTCTTCTTCTTCTTCTTCTTCTTCTTCTTCTTCTTCTTCTTCTTCTTCTTCTTCTTCTTCTTCTTCTTCTTCTTCTTCTTCTTCTTCTTCTTCTTCTTCTTCTTCTTCTTCTTCTTCTTCTTCTTCTCTTCTTCTTCTTCTTCTTCTTCTTCTTCTTCTTCTTCTTCTTCTTCTTCTCTTCTTCTTCTTCTTCTTCTTCTTCTTCTTCTTCTTCTTCTTCTTCTTCTTCTTCTTCTTCTTCTTCTTCTTCTTCTTCTTCTTCTTCTTCTTCTTCTTCTTCTTCTTCTTCTTCTTCTTCTTCTTCTTCTTCTTCTTCTTCTTCTTCTTCTTCTTCTTCTCTTCTTCTTCTTCTTCTTCTTCTTCTTCTTCTTCTTCTTCTTCTTCTTCTTCTTCTTCTTCTTTCTTCTTCTTCTTCTTCTTCTTCTTCTTCTTCTTCTTCTTCTTCTTCTTCTTCTTCTTCTTCTTCTTCTTCTTCTTCTTCTTCTTCTTCTTCTTCTTCTTCTTCTTCTTCTTCTTCTTCTTCTTCTTCTTCTTCTTCTTCTTCTTCTTCTTCTTTCTTCTTCTTCTTCTTCTTCTTCTTTCTTCTTCTTCTTCTTCTTCTTCTTCTTCTTCTTCTTCTTCTTATTCTTATTCTTATTCTTATTCTTATTATTATTATTATTATTATTATTATTATTATTATTATTATTATTATTATTATTATTATTATTATTATTATTATTATTATTATTATTATTATTATTATTATTATTATTATTGTTATTATTGTTATTATTGTTATATTGTTATTATTGTTATTATTGTTATTATTGTTATTATTATTATTATTATTATTATTATTATTATTATTATTATTATTATTATTATTATTATTATTATTATTATTATTATTATTATTATTATTATTATTATTATTATTATTATTATTATTATTATTATTATTATTATTATTATTATTATTATTATTATTATTATTATTATTATTATTATTATTATTATTATTATTATTATTATTATTATTATTATTATTATTATTATTATTATTATTATTATTATTATTATTATTATTATTATTGTTGTTGTTGTTGTCTTGTTCTTGTTACTGTTATTGTTGAGCACCTCTTATAACGAATTGTGAGCCTAACATATTGATATTGATTCAAAGTCTCGGATATGTCTAGAGGAAAAACGGCAAACCAGTCGGCCACTATTGCGTGAGCAGATTAGAGTTGCATAAGCGGCGGCTGCCAGTTGCGTCATTCAAGAGAAACAATGTGATGCGCCTCTTATTTAGTAGAGAAAATTATAATCTTTGAAATAGTGAGGTAATCTTCATTGTCTTTTGCACTACTTGACTTTTGTGTTCACGACTCGGGTTTTAGAGATGAAAGATTTTCTTACTCTCTAAGACCTTCTCCACCTAATGGATAAAGCTATTCCTTTTCAGCCTTCAGTATCTAATTCCATCTTCTCGACCCTTCCACGGCTCTGTTTTCTTTTGGCGCATATTGGAAAGCTATTTTTGCCAGTCCGCTATCCTCCTAACATATTCTATCCATCTCGTTACATACTTGTTCGTTCTTGAGAAAACTGTTTCTAATCTTAATTCATTTCACATTGCTTTATTCCTAATTCTGTTTTTTCTTGTACATCCTTTCGTTTTCCTCATACATATCATTTCTTAACTGTGTGTTTAACTTATTTTCCTTTATGCAGTTTTCGCATTCGTAAATTTACGTATGGATTGTCATGATATTATAAAATGTTATACTTTTTCGGGTTGATTTGTTCTTTAAGGTGTTACGTAATCTTCCGCAGGCTTCTTAAAGTCTTAACTTATCTATCTTTGTCCTGATGATTATTGATTTCGCTTACAAAATTATTACATTTAAAGGAGATTATCCAGGATATTATCACTATTTACTTGGATTTTCCGCCAATGTAGCTTCAGTTTTGTCTTTTGTTTCGATATTGCAAAATGTTAATATTTGATTAAAAGGGATATATTGATCGGCCTCTACTTCTTATATTATATCAGCTACAATAAAATATACAAAATACTTTTTCTTCTACTTTAATAACCGCATCAATTTTTGTCTCCAAATTAGGATTGTGTTATCATAAATGTTAAAGAGTGTTCATGATGGACACTTTTGTATATCTGCCTTTATTAGTTAAGATTTCTTTTATTTTCTCTGTCTTTAAATTTATAATTATTCTCGTATCCTCATATAAACCTTTCAACAGCTTTACGATATGCCTAAGTTAGCTTTGTTCCTTCATTATGATCCACAGAATTTATCTGAGTGATCGAAACCCTTTGGAAATAGATAAAGGCTATATGTGTCTGCAAATTATATTCCCTTCTCTTCTCCGATGTGTACCGCAATATAAAAATGTAATCTGATTTGTTTCTCGCCTATCTGGTTGTCAGATTTATGCTCAGTCTTTTATTTATTATTTCGTCACGTAGCTTGTAAATTGAATTACGGAGCTCTGTACAACAGTTCTGGCACTATCTTCTGTCACCTTTTTAAACATGGATTCTACTTTTGCCACTTTTCATCATTTTTTTGTTGTTCAATATTTATTTAAGGTGTGTATTAACCACTCCCCGATACTTCAATATCTCTGCATTTATCTTATTCCCTACACGATTCATCAATTTCAATTCACCCTTCAGTTCCTCAAGATATATAAAATTCACTGTTCTTTCTGTATTTTCTTCCTCGTCTTCTTCGTTACATTTCAGTATATCCTTATACCATAAATCTTTGTAGTACTTCATTCAAGTGCCTTTCCTTATCAATTCAGTTCTTGCTATATCCTTTTCCTCCTTAGTTACTTTATGGCTTTTTATCCAAACCTTTGTTTCCTATTTATGCCATGCTCCATTTGTCTAATAAAGGGTTCCCAGGGTTGTTCAGGAGCTTTTCTTACAGTTCCTTCTGCTGCATTACATATTTTATACTGTTTTCTTGTTTCATCCTCTCTCTCATGTTCCATTGTAAATATCCATTTCATTCTTCTCAATGTTTTTTTCTTCTATTTGCTTACTCGAAATACTTAAACTTTTCTTGCTTCAAATTTTACACATTTTCCTCTAATATCTCCCTTACACTTTTGTGGATGCAACTTTGCACTTCTTGCCAATCATCTTAAAACGTTTCTTCAGTTGCTGTCAAACAGATACTTTTCTAATGTTTGTTCTTACTAATCTTTAATGTAAGAAGTATATGTTATAGCGATCCGATCCTATATCGCTGTACACTTGTACGTCTTTCATTAGGGAACTCAATTTATAATTTTTCAGAAAGTAGTCAGTAATGGATATTTGTACTCCAACTGTGCATGTTTATTTTTAATATCTCGTATCTTAATGTACGTATTCGTAACTTTCAAATGGCCATGCTACAAAAATAGTCGGAGATATCGTTCATTTCTATTTACATGTTGTTCTTCAGAATTCCTTCTACGTCTGCTAAAGGAACTATCCCTTCTCTGGTGTTATCTACTTCACGCACTTTTAAATGATCGTATTTTATTTACCTATCCACTTCTTCTGGAATGCATATTTCTATTACTGTGGAGCGGTTCCCCTCCTTGTGGGTTGGATTTATATCACACGATGCGGTGATATAACTGAGGTTGGATTCGCCCCTTCGTGAGGTCTACACCCCACACGCGCAAAAGTTTCGCGTTCCCTCGGTGTGGCGACGCATATAGAAGCCAAACCTTACCTTGATGTAGAAGCGATGAACCTTTCGTCTAAAAGCTGTGAAGATGAAGTTCTCGAAGATTTTTATAAATTCTCTCTCCGGCAGCTGCGGCGAGCATGGAGATGTGAAACTTCTCAGGCGTGGTATCGATACAGAAGGGATTTCACTTTTGGGCAATACGGAATAAAATAATTAATACCATTTTACTTTACTTGGAATTATATTTCTCGACATCATTTTCTTCTTTACATGCGACTTTTTCCACTGACGTATATAGCCCTTTACTATATATTAATTTTCTCCTTTTATTTATAAATGATGCAACGGTTTTTTACTTATATTATTTATCGTAGCGTCGCGTCTTCGATGTAGATTTAAACGTTTACTAAACGTTCATAAATG